>JAPYYX010000346.1:0-65767 GCA_030522605.1 Cremastinae sp. B BG-2022a | reverse complement strand
ACATTATTTGACCGAAAAAAAAAATTTTTTTTTTTTACCAAATTTTTGAGGGGGGCCGTCGTGCCCCACGGGGGCCGTCGTGCCCCACCCTCCCCTATACTTCTATGGTACGAAATCGCGAGGTCCAAAATTTCAGCAAGTTTTCGCGATATGAATGTGTCTACAGAGATAGGAGCATGTGTAAAGGCCACATGTATTAGTGTGTATGTGCGAGGTTGCGGAGTATATCTAGGAACCCTGACGTTTCTCGCCGACCCGCTGGCACCTTCCGCCGCGTTATAGTGCCTCGGCGCTCTGCTTGCCTAGCCTTTCTCATCTTCTCTATATTCCGCAGAGCGAGCTTATACTACCTACCTTCTCACTCACTCTCTGTAGGGTTCTCTTTCTCTCGGGCATGTAGCGTCGTAGACCATCACTTCGTTTCATTCTCCTCTCGTCCTCTCTGCGCTAGCTTTCATCTCATCCGCGCCACGGTACCAGCGACCAACGACTCGTTTCATCTCGCTCTCGCTTCCTCTTCGTATCTCCTCTTCTCTATCACGTCTTCTAGCTTCTATCTGCACCCTCTATTCGCAGTCACCCTTAGCGAAAGGAAGCCGAACGAGAGGAGAGGAGACACGGGGGGAGGGGGAGGGGGAGGGGGGTGGATTGCACCGATCTATATACCGCTAAAGTTCGTTGACCAGATGCGCGCTACAGCCAACCATTCCTTTTTCTTTTTTTTTCTCTTGCTACGTCTTTCTTCTTCGCTCTCTCCCTTTCTATTTTTACTCCCTTTTTTACCGTTCCTGTGTTAATTCTAATTTCGGCATTCATCCATTTTTACCTGATCGCCGTTAAAACGAAAAATGTTCTTTATCAAGAAAGTGAAAACGTTGAGAACAATTGATACCTTTTGGAGGGTGTACACTGAGAGATGAATATTGTGCGCTTCGTCATATTATATATGGTGAAAATGAAAGAAAAGTTTTGTTCCTCGACAAAAGGATTTTTCCACGAGAAAACTGGCGACTCCCGTCACTCGGTTTATGAACTTATTTCTATTTTCACGACTATTTCTGCAAGGCAGGATAAGAGTGGTCATGAAAATTCAAGGTCCTGACATTTATACCTGCCTTCGTGACTCATTGGAAACAATGAAGCGCACGGAAGACCGCGAGCTTGTAAAAGGTTCTTCTTGCGCCTCCTATTTTTCCCTTCGCATCTGTTACCGAGAATTTAAAATCCATTCGCCCGCACCAAGTTTTATGAATGCCCGCATAGTGCAATATTCATATACAGAGAGAGATATATAGGAACCCAGCGAACGAAAACGTCATCTAAAATTGTAGTCCTCGTGAGGATTTCGTCGCGAGAGAGAACGATTTTCCTTTCTCCTCCTACTCCTACTCCGCTCAGTCGTCGTCGTCGTCGTCGTCGTTGGTTTTACCTCCGTCCCAGCCCCCTTAACCACGATTCTGCCCGTCGATCCGTCCGTCGCGTATTTCCTTCGTCTCGCTCGCTCATTCGCTCGATGCCTCGATTCTCGCACCCTCGTTGCCGCGCGTCCACCCGTTGCCTCCTTCCCATACAATCGTGCACGGAATACAAGGACACGCTCGAATACGTTTGTATTGGTATACATGTAGGAGGTTTTAGTGTCCCCAAGCCCGTTGCGAGCGTCTCACACCCCGCAGGGTCCACCCTCCCGTGGACTGTAGCGCAGCAGCGAGCCGAACCCTTGGCGCCCCTTTGCTCTTAGCCGACGTCGTCGTCGTCGCCGTCGTCGTCGTCGTCGCCGTCGACGACGTTCTCTTCGCGTTGCTGCCGCTGTTACCCTTAGGGAGAAAACTGGAGAGTCGAAGAACGATGGAAAGAGGGAGGGAGGGAGAAAAGCCCGCGCGAAGAGAAAGCCGCGACGACGCGAACGAACTCAACGAGGAGAGCCATGGGCAACTTCCCCGTAACTCGCGCTCCGGTAAATTTCCACGGAGACCCTTACACCAATACCATCTCGCTGGTAGCTTTCCACTTTCTAACCTACATATATATCCTTACTACACGTACATATATATGCTGATACATATACACATGCATCTCCGTATATATGTATACACACACACATATATATATACATATACATAAATAGCCGGAGAGCCTCGATCGTTGGACTATCGCAATTTCTACGCTCCGCGAGCTGGTGTTCGCGAGTTGAAGCCCCGCTGAACGCTGCTCTTCCGTCTATCTATCTATCTATGAATACCTTCAGTCCAGAAGGGCTCGGGTCACTCGATTTGGAAGAGTGAATCGTATTACGTTGAGTCCTTCTGCCTGAAAACGATTGAAGCTTTGCTCGTACGTGCATGGAGCAAGTTGTGTGCGCCTGCATCGCGGGCGCACGTGTGCAAACGGTGTGCATCTCCTGTGCTCGTCAGAACGCTACTAGCACCCAACGAGAGAGGCGACTACCTCGTTCCGTCTCTGTCTATTTTCTTCCCCGGTGCGGCACTATCACGACGCTTTTCCTTCTGACCCCACAGCCTGCATGCACATGCCATTGGTCAGGTTCTCTCTCGTGACTACGACCGAGTCGTGTACAACACACTGCGGAAGCCTCTTCCGACATCGATATATACATGCTAGACTACTCTGTGTGAGCCATTTTGTTTGTAGCCGGCTGCTACCTCTGTACGCGTACACCGACTCTTATCACTACCCGGTTATCCCGCTGATACGTTGATTACTGGCAACAGTCGCGAATACCGGCAATACACGCGCTTAGATAACGCTGATTATACTTTGGCACGGGTCAATCCTCGAAAAGGCTTTGTCCACGGAACGACGCTCGAGAGAACGTGACAGCTCATTCCAGTTTCTTTTAATCGGTAGTCTCTCTGTAGCTCTCTTCAATGCCTTTTTTTTCAGTCATGCTCAAATTGCCTCGTGACCAAGTGAAAAGTTATCTCTGCCAATCAAGAAAAACTTCGACTCTGGTAAGGAAGTGTTGATTATCTTGCAAGGGCATTGCATCAAAGTGATCGATTAGTTAAATCGGAATATTGTATAGGTGATTGGAGAATCGTTGCGAGAAATGGATGCGGTATTTCCGACTATACTGTATAATTGCCATAAATCAATTTCGTAATTACTGCAAGTTCATTATGATGATCTGGAACGTGAGGCATACTTATTAGTTCTTAAGTGGAAACAATTGTACTATCAACTTCAAGTTTTTAGCATCATTGGAGTTTTTGAGAATGTAGAGTTTCCAAAATCTTAAAAATTCTTCCACAGTTAATGTTGTTATGCAACGAGACATGTACGGTGGGTATTCTATTTTTACCACAATGTGGATCCTTTTCCATAATCTGCTCTATTTTTGTTTACGTTTCATCAGAAGTTCCATCTTATTCTCTCGAACTGGCACTCTCATCCCACTTCCGTTCCCTCTTCGATACAAATAAGCGCGTGGGTAGGGAAGAAGAATAGGATGCTCGGAGAATTCCTTTCACCCTGCGGGACTGCGGGAGATCTCCTTTTTGACCATCTCTCGCGCCCTTGCACATGTTCGCGCGCGCACGTACCGAGGAAATTCTCTTTCTCATTTTCTTGCGAGGCACTCGTGGGCGAGTGACGACTAGGGTGGCTATCGATCTTACTCTTCCGACTTGCTTCTTCCTTTTTTCTTTGTCTTTTTTTTTCTCATTTGGCCCAGCATCCCTCGTCAGGCGAGCGAGTGCCACGACGAGGATTAACGTAATTTTTGTTCCATCCTGCTTCCTGTCCTTCTTCTTTGCTTTTCCCCTCGAGCATTTCTTTCTCTCTCCATCTTTTCTTTCTTACAACCTCTGATGGAATCCCGTTTGCTTTGAAGCGGGACATTTTTAATTATTTTGACTACCTTCGCGCGGCTGAGACAAACTTTTTATTTTTCGCTGACGACGTTTAATACACGAAGCCCCAAACGTGGTTTATCGCGCACGACATGTTTTATGAGCATCACAAGGCATTCTAGAAAATTGGATAAAAATCATTTTCGAAATTCGTAAATGTTGAGAAAACAAATTCGCTAGTATTTCAACTCAATCGTACAGAATACTTTGAGTTCAATTCAATTTTTAACATGGTATACGAGCGATCTAAATCTATACAATGCCATCGTGTTATCAAAATTTTAAAAAACGTATGCGCAAGTAAATCGTTGATAGTACAATTTTACAGAATTTAAAATTACATCTAAGTTTCTGGCTGTTAGAAGAAAATAATTATATTATACCATCAAAAATGATTTAAAAGTCAATAATGCCTAATCAGATTCGATTCATCCATTATAAGCAGAAGTAAAAAATATCGAGTGAACTTTATGCCTACTGTATACGAGCGTTTAAAAAATGGAATACCTGTGGTGATAGAGCGATCAGTTTAAAGCGAAAATTGAAATAAAATTGCACGTTCTCACCCTAAAGTTTTTGATCGAGAGTATACCATAATGGTAAACAGCTGTTATGAATAATAGAGGAGATTTAAATTTATCATGCAACTCGGGTGTACCATGCGGCAGAATCTTCCAACTGTAAGGGAAAGAAAAAAGTGTATAGCGTGTGTGGGACACTTGTAGCGCAACAATATATAATCGTATTCTTTTCCCTCTTCTTTATTATTAGGAAGAATGAAATCCGAGCTGGTGAGAGAAGGGAGAAGCATTGGGAGGGCGAGCGAGACGGAGTCCAAGTTTTCAAGTGTTTAATCCGACGTTGGTGGAACGAGAAATTTAATGGGTAGATGTTTTTATGCGGGGGTGGGATGCACGAGAGCAAGACGGAGAGCAAAACATGAGGGGTGCTCTCTTCGCTTATCGTAGTGAATCTTTTACGGTTGTATTAAGTTTTGCTCTCTTTCTGTTTCTATCTCTCTCTGACTCGTGCTGAAAATCATCCGTTTTAACAGCTCGTTCAGCAGAGATTTCCTATCAAAAGATCATTCATTCGTGACATTCTCCACTTGTTGGAGCTCTTTATTTACAAACACACCCTGCTCGACGCAATATCATATTTTATACATTTCAGAGAATTTTTTAATGTCTTCTGTTGATTTATATCAATTGTTTATATAATAACGCATATATATAGTAATTCAAATTCAAAGCAGGTGATCTTTTAATCTTGTTTTGTAATGAAAATTCATGAATCGAAATCTATTCATACATATTATTCCTGTATAGATATGTTTTTCAAAATTCAACGAGATTGTCGTAGTATTTTTTGTTCTTGAAAAGAATGGAGATTTTTGAAAAAATCTGGGAACTGCGATGTTTCTCGTTTTTCAGTTCATTCATCCGTGTTTAAATTTCACGTTCAAATACGTGAAAATGAGCTAAGATATGTGCTATAAAAGCTTTCATTATTTAAAAAAAGTGCTATTATTAGTATGTTTATTCAGAATATTCTTTTTTACTTTGAAATAATATTTTGCAACGGAAAATGTTCTGTACGTTGCAGTGAGGACACCTGTACTAGACTCGTCGTGCAAATGCCAGGTGCAAATTAATTGTACTAATTACTAACGGTTCATCTCGTTTGAAGTGCGTGGACACAGAGTCAATGTTCACGAGGAAATTGTATTTAAAAAAAGGCAGAACAATTCTATACTTTTTTTCTCGGTTTACAAGTCACTGAACTTTCATCCAATAATTTCAATTCAATAAAGATTGTGACAGTTCATTGATAACCATTTATTTGCCTCTATGAATAATGAAAGATAAATGCAATCCTTGTAATGAACGTGGTTTCACAAAAATAAATTCTTAAAGTTACGACATCTAATTCTATCAACAACTTTTAAATTATAGCGCATTAGCCGCCATATCGATTGGCAGCTTCAGAACAAGTTTTCAACAATTTCAACTATTAGGACAACAACTGAATAATGCCCTCGAAAGGATGCTCAAACTTCTAAATTATTATCAAAAACGTTTAATAAAAGTTGAAATATGACCAATTTTTGAACAGAATAGAGGAACGTGCCAAAATTTGGTACGAATGTTTTCTCTACACTTGAGAAAGTTTTGATAGAGTTTTAGCAACATCATATACAGTTTGAGAACGTTGCGCGTATACCCTTCGGTGAATCGCCGTTAAATAAGTTACAAGTCATTTCTTTGAAATCATAGTTCAATTTATAAAGATCGGAGCAAGTTTGTAAATCCATTGGAAATCGTGAACTTGGTTTGTCACCGAGAGACCTTGATCTTGAATGTACACAGTAATAAAAGTGTAAGTGGAACACAGAAGCGGAAAGTCACGGCGCTAGGGGGATGAGTTGTAAAAGAAATATACGTGCTGAAGGGAAGAAAACTAGAAAATGCGGGAGTGAGTGAGAGACTCGGAGCGAGAGTATAAAATGAAATAAACGAGATGAAGGATCGTTCGAGTAAATCTCGTGCACGGAAGCGGACCTTAATCTTAAGAGAGAACGAAGAGAAAAATAAAGAGAGATGAAAAGATGTAAGTAAAAAAAAAGAGGATAAAAGTTAGGTAGAGAAAAAGATGGATGAGGAGGGAAACAAGCGAGCGAAAAAGAGAGAGAAAGAGTAATACGTAAAAGAGAGCGAGTGAGAGAAAGACGAAGTGGAGTTTGGAAGTAACCCGTTCTGGTATAGAGTTACTCTCTCTCTCTCTCTCTCGCTCTCTCATTCCATCTCTATCTGTCGGTCGGTCTCGCTCACTCTCTCGCACGTTCGAAAGTTCTCTTACAGCCCGTATCGCCCATCCATTCGCCCGAGATATGAATGAGATAACAGAAACACTGAATGGATCATTGCGCCGGTCGGCACAAGTAATGTATATACACATATTTCTCTATATGTACACGTGTATATATAAAATCACGTGGAATACGTTGAATTACCTCCGTTTCTCTCTGTACCCCCTTTCTAGCTTTCATTCATGAATTCACCGTGTTCTTCCTACATATGTACTTATATATGTATGAAATATACACATTTATAGAAATATCTACGTGCAGAGATATGATATTATCTTCCAATGAAACTTTCATCTTTGTTCACATCCTCACTTCCTCTCCGAAATAAATCCAACTTTATCCGCCTTTCGTGGATTTGCGTGAAAATAAAATATGTACGATCGTTTTCGAGTAATATTCGCCACTTCTGAAAAACGTTTCACTTTGAAATTATTTTACTTAAAATTCAGAGTTGCAAAAACGTTTGTTTCATAATTTCAGAGGAAAATACGAAGATCGATACAAAGTTCACGGGTGGATAAATTTCGGAGAATATGAGCGTACTATAAAATTTACATCTTAATTCAGAAATCGCGAAAACCACAAAATTTTCATTTCACTTTTGTATTTTCTTTAATAGCTCAGAGGAGATACGAGCACCGTAATAAACTATAAAATTTGAGAATAATTTTTGAATATCTCCAAATAAGTTAATTGGAAACTTGAGAATAACAATAAAAGACTAATTTCTCACTTTGACTTTACGGAAAAGCGCGATTTCAATAAATCGCCGGTTGTATTGTTCAGAAAATTGTGAGTGTCGGGTATGCCGACACTTTCTATGGGGCAATAATTGAACGTGAATACCATTGTGATCGGTTTATATTGCGGACGTTTCTGTATGACCCTGCATGCGCACTTTATGATTCTCCAAAAATGTTTACTCACTATGCATCATGTTTCAGAAATTCATGCGAAACAATCGAATCTCGGAGTATAAGAGGACATCATGAAAACATATAGAAGTTGAAAGAATTACCGAAAATTTGTTCATCTTTTTTCTCTTCATTTGACCCAAAAATCCAGCTTTTTTTCGCGGTGCTCTTTATCCTTGTTCTTTTTTCGAGTCATCCCAGCGGAGGTTATAAAACGATGAAAAGAATTTGAAAGAAAAAAAATGGAGTGGAGAACCCTAATTTAGCGCGCAATCCTCCGCGTATTAGCCCGCTCGCTGCTGGCTCAAACAACACGATATTTTCGAGACTTTTTCTTCTTCCACGTCGCTGTTTTTTTTCTCTTGTATATCGCGAAGCCGCGAGAAGGGTCGAGCTCGCCACGAGTAAAGGCCGCGGGCTAGGGCGAAATCACGCAGGAGAGAACGAGAGAACGAGAACGTGCGAGGAAGACGAAATCACCGAGGGGAAGAGAAGCACGAGAGAGAGGAACAAAACTAGCGGAGAGTCAAACTTATTTGGCGAGAGTGTGAGCGAGGGAGTCCGCGATCGCCGATGGGGGACTGCGGTACCGTACGGTGTATACGTATGTACAGCGTGTCCCAAAAGGGGCTCCAAGCCAACGCGGTATGAATCGATGTCCAAACTTCCGATCGAGGAGTTTACATTATTTTCCTATTTCGCATTTAACATGCACTAACATGAAATCCGCGACTTTGAGGAATTTGCAAAGTTCGATATTACTTGACTAACGTTCGATTGACGCGTAAATCCTTTTCTATTCAGATTTGAAGGACCCTCGTTTACTTATTACATTAATGAAATAGAAATTACTTTCGAGTGCAGTTCACTAGCTGAATCAATTGAGTATCAATTATAGGTCATTTTCCCACTTTCCATTGGACCCTCAATTTACCCTCATAAAGTGTAATTTGCAGCTTTAGAAAACTCATAAAATTACTAAACGAATATTCAATGAAAACGTGAACCCTTTTTAATTTAAATTAAAGGGTATTTTGTAATGCACTGAAAATCATATTTGTCCGTACTTGCGATCAAATCAACCAATTGCTTTTGAATTAAAACTTGATACTCTTTCTTTCAACACTAGCAGATTTTCTGCGACTCGCAGCCAGTTGATGAAGTCGTGTTTGCGTTTGAGTGCTAAATTTTAAGGCAGTGACGCATATTTATGGGTCATTGAATTTTGTTTTATCCAAATCGAAAACGTAGAATCAAATGAAGACTAAAAATCATTTTAAAACTCAGAGCCGTAAAATCAGAAGAAAAAACACCATCGACGCAACCCTTTGAAAAAAAGCTTCATTATTAACGAAGCTTTTAGACAGCTTAGAGCGTTGTAGGTATCGCGCTCTAGCGAGAGCAATCGAGCGATTAATCAACGGCACTCTGGACGCACGGGAAAAGTGCGAACGATTTTCGTAGGCGAATCTCGAAATCGATATATCCTTTTAAGCCTGTCGAGGGTTCCGGGGACACCCTCTATAGAGGTACATATATACATATATCGAAGACAATGCTAGCGAAGCGCGGCTGGTGCGCGGCGGTAGTAGATGGCGCGACCGTGAGGGGGTACCTCGATGTGTAGGAGACGAGTGGAGCGAAGCGGTGCGGAGAATGGCGATAGAGAGAGAGAGAGAGAGAGAAAACGAGAGCGCGAGAGAGTAAGGGGGAAGAGGAACCGCGCGACGGCGGTGGCGGCGTTGGCGTCAGCGCGGGGTGCCCGCGGCTCCGGGGGAACGTTGAAAAGGGAGAACGAGTGGAGAAAGGGGGACAGGGGGGAGAGAGAGAGCGGTGCGCGGGGCGGGGACAACAGGAGCGCCGCGAACAAGGGGACTGGGGAGAGGGACCGTGAGGAGTATTGGCGCGAGAAGGAGTGGGGGGAGAGAAGGCGTCGCGAGTCCGAGGAAAGCCGGCGTCCACCGGCACAGTTGAGCGTCGCGGTTCGTCGCGAGAGCATCTTCCGTTTGCGAAGCACACAAGGACTAAATAAGAAAAATAAGAGGAGGAAGAAGAAGGGAGAGAAGGATAGAAGAAGAAGACGCGACGCACTCTTGTCATCTGTCGAGAAGCCAAATCACTCTCGACTAACGGCTATTTCGCTCTCACGTATTCTTCGATCGATCTTATTGTCCGAAATAGAGCGAAAAAAAAAACAAAGTGCTCCGCTCTCGCTGATTATTCGAAAAGAAGATACGAAACGCACGAATTTTTCGACACGCGAGAGAAATCGATTTTTGTTTCGATTCTCGTTTCGCAAAGTTTTGTTACGACGGGAGATAAAGAAGTGAGAGAGTTCCGAGAGAAGAATCCAGTCACGTACCGCGCTTCCTTCGAAGACTCGATCGACAAAGTTTCCGCAAACACTCTTCGTTCGTGCCTATTCGCCCGTTTCACGATTCACGCGTGTGCTGTTTATTTTTTATTCGCTCTCGCTGTTTCTCTCCTCGAACGAAAACTTGATTCGTGGATTCGCGATACGTCGGGACTTCGCGGACTTCACGAAATATCATCGCATTTACATGAGTATTCGCGTTTCGAACTTGTATATATAATCGCGACTGTGTTTTTGTGGATTTGTGTGTGAACGTTCGGATACACAAGAGGATACGAGACCGTTGGAAATTTGCGTGCTTTCAAATATATTCTTGGCGTCGCGACTAAGTGAGATTCGATACCAAAGATTTTTCTTCCAAGTCCACATAAAAGAGTGCATCATCATTATTATTTCTGATTGTGCCAAATCTGTGCACGCGTTCTTAGTCAGACGTATGAACAGATGAAAAAGTAATCGTCGAACTTTGATACAAAGTGAGAACGGACCAGAGGTGTTGCGCTAAGAGGAAAAAAGTGTAGAGTCGCGAGGAGAGAAAGATTTTACGTGTCGTGTGAAGGTAAAAGTGAGAAAGAAGAAAAAAATAAGAACGAATACGACGGTCGGATAATCGATCCGCGAACATACATATAGAAAATCATCGAGGACAGTTTTTTGGGTGTACGTGTTCCTTCTTTTGTTCGGCTCGTTCGTGCGGAATATCGTCGCGATAAAGAGACGAGTAAAAATAAGATAAAAAGAAACACGTGTTGACGGAGCAAGAGCGAGGAACGACAGGGAAGCGCGAAAAGAAAAAAAACTTGGAGACTCGTGGAGAGAGAAAAAAAGTGAGGAGAAAAGAAAAACGGAAGAATTCGGCGAGGATACGTGTGTATATCGCATGTTTTTAGCGCCCTCGTGGTTGAAAGCAATAATATTGTTTTCCCGCGCGCACATCGGATTGGCTGTTCTGGTACGACTGACGAACCGAACGAAACGAGCGTGCGAGAGTAAGAGAGAGGGAAAGAGAGGGTACGGCGTATAGATAGAAAAAGAGAGGGGGAGTTTGAAAGAGAGAAAGAGCGAGGGAAGAGCTGTTAGCTGAGTGGTGGGAGTCGTTTCATTCATAAAAAAGTCCTCTTTATTACTTGGCCTGGCGCATGTGCTATTCCACCACGAACGTTCCATCTGTTACTCTCTCTCTCTCCTGGGCTTCGTCGTCCGACCTCTCTCTTCGACTACGCTTCTCCCGTTTCCACCACCCTACGAATTTACTCTCTCGTAAACGTTAAAAGCACGAGGTGTACTGTTATCATTCGTTCCTGGGATTCCGAGAGTACTTCTGCCGGCGAGTGACAGCATCCAACGGGATTCCAACCGTTTTGTCCACTTTTACCGATTCGTTGGTAATGTTGAAGGATCTCTCGGTAGCTTTCAGAGCCCGCGAGGGAACGAGAACTATTTTATGAGAATTCAATCGTTGCCAGAGAACGAGTAGAGGCAAAGGAGCGAGCACCAGGTGGACGAGAGGGAGCGCGATTTCGATAAACTTTAAGGAATATCGATCCAATTGTGGAAGGACTCTGGGGATCAACGTCGGTGAGCCGTGCCACGCTGGATTACCTCGTCGCAAGGCTTGCCTACGAGGAGACGAGTCGTTGTTACAACACGACGGCGGCGAGTCTCGCCGAGACGTTCAGTCGCGATTCCCTGACATCGCGATACGCCTCGACGTCGAAGCAACGTCGTGACAACGACGATACGTCCGAGGACGGGATTACGACGCTCCTGAGCGAGGATTCGCCACTTGTACGTGGCAACGCGAAGATAGCCGCGATGAGGGGTGAATCAGCGAGACCGGGAAAACGCCCGCTGAGGGCGCTCTCCGCCTCGGAGAAGATGGAAGCCATACAGAGAGTCCACGAGGGTGAGAGCAAGGCATCGGTGGCGAGGGACATCGGGGTACCGGAATCGACTCTGAGAGGATGGTGCAAATCGGAGCACAAGATACGAGGAATGGCGAGGAATTCCTCCACACCGGACAGCGAGGTGCACTCGCCAGCCTCCTCCTCCGGGACGAATCTCGCAGCGACAGCGATGGCCGCCTCGGCAACGCACTCCAGCGAGGACGAGGGACCCGCCTCGAAGAGGGCAAAGATCGATCAGGGCATCGGTGGTCCAGTCAGCGCCCCCATCTCTTACGGGATCAGTGACAACTCGGAGAACGACTCGAGGCTCGAGGCTGCCGCTGCTACCAGCAAGATCGACTACATGAGCCTGATGACGAGCATGGCCAGCATGAGACCGGAGAACAGCGCTCTTCTGCTGCAACAGCTGGGTCTGCTCTCCGGTGCGACCGGTACGAGTAGCATCGCCAAGAGTCTGCTCAACCTCCAGGCAGCGCTTCCTCACAGTAGTACCGTAGGCCTCGTCGAGAATGGCCTCCAATATACCAAAGCTAGCAACAAAGTCTCCAGGCACAGTATATCCGCGATAGCGCCCACGCAGATGGACTCTGTTGCCAAGTCCGGTGGAGCGAGGAAGAGTCTACCGGCCGCGGCCGAGGCACCGGCGACTCCCGTGCCGGCCTCTCCGCGAAAGACGAACGACGGCTCGATCATCGGTTCGGCCAACAGATCCGACTCGAAGAACGCCAGGAAGGACACCTGCAATCCGCCGAGCATGATGAAGAAGACGGACGAGTCGCTCTGGAATTGGCTGACCCAGCAACAGCAACTCATGGGACAACAGACCGCTGCTTTCAATCCGAGCGTCAGCGCTCACGATGGTTCCTGGTTCTGGCAATACTACAAACAGTGCGGATTCTCGCTGAATTCGCAAACGCCGGTCTCCTCGACGACTAACGTCTCGAAAAAGTCACCGAGCAAGACGAGAGCGCTCCTGGACAACGTTCTCTGCAACAACAACAACGAAAACGTAAAACGCAGCTTGAACATGGACGAGATCGACGCGAATTCGCATCATCACAACGACGAGGACGAGCAACCCCTCAGCACCGACGAGGCCATTGAGCATGGTGATAAATTCTTCAAATGGCTCAACAGATGCTCCGATCCCTCGGTCACGAGATTACAGATCATGCAGTTTAAATATCTGCTCGACAATCTGAAATCTCGCAGAAAGAAGACTTCCTCCTCAGCGTTAAGTCACAAACAGAGTAGGAAATAGGATAATTCAAGGGGATGTGTGCGAATCGATCGCATGTTAGGCCGATTTGACATTGATCCTGTTTGTTAGACGAGACAAAGATTCGTTCGAGTTTTATTTTCCTTTGCATATTATCCGATAAAGAGCAAAGCCGGTTTTGGGCAGATTCCTTTTTTTTTCTTAACGATTTCGACGGGAGATACCAGGAAAAAAACTCTTTATGACCGCCAACCGGTTTGACTCATCGAAAATATGTAATACTTTCGTTGGACGGAGTGAAATTGGAAAAAATCGAACGCACGCTCGAATGACGATTTAAAGAATCAATCAAAGTGCGCTTCGAGATCTTGTAATTAGTTCGATTAATTAATTTATCTTCAGAATCTTTTTCAAACTTGTAATCTAGCTAATTTAACCAAAATTTATCTTTTTTTTTACCATGGTAGGAAATGTTGTGATCGATACTCGAATATGTTATAATTTTTCCTCTATTTTACCCCTTCCCCTTCTCAACGTCGTTTAAGTACATTTATTGCGCGACGTTGATGTGATTTCTCTATAACGGCTCACGGTAGACTTGATCTGTTTTTTTCTCTTCGCGATGATCGAAAAACATTCCTAATTTCGTCTTTCTCGTTCTTTGTCTCTGCATTTCCATGTTGTAAATTAGTCGCGACAAAGAAAGGGGAGGCTACTTCCAGAAATATTTTCCTTTGTAAATTCGAGTCTACCAAAGAGTAAAACGTTCCAAAATCCATTGTACATAAAGATATAAGAGAAACAAGAGAGGTTATACCAAAATTTGTAATTGACGAAAGAGGAAATAAAAAAGAAAAGGAAAAATAGAGAAGGCATTGATATTTATCGTTATTCCATTGTAATATTTAAGTGTGCGAGTGTCTGAGGAGTGAGAATGGATTTCCGCGTCTCTCTTGAAACGTACTAAAATCGCCTCCGAAGTTCTCCGAACGAAGGAGCAAAAAGAAGAATAAAAAGCGAGAAAGTGAGAGTGAGACGAGAAAGAAAACTTGTCGACTGTTCGTGAGTTCATAAAAGTTCCATAAGTAAAATGTCATTTCACAAAAAGCACACGCAAACTCAAAGTAATCTTCCAACTTGCATTGGTTTAAAGAGGAAAAAAAAGGAGAGCTCGCTCGTTCGAGTTTATCGCCCGATTTAAAGTCGGTAGTCAAGGTCCAATCTTCATATCAGTAGCCCTTAATTGAGAGTGAATTGTTTTCGGTGTCACGTAGAGATGAGAAGTTGGTGAACTTTTTTGCATCTCTGGAAATTACTATTCCAGAGGAAGAGAAGATTTTCCCATGCACGTTTATTTCGATATAAGTGAAATTTTTGCGTATTAGAGACAGAAGAGATGAATAAGTGAAAAACGGAAAATCAGAGGTAATAAAAAGAAAATAAAAATAAAGGAAATATGAAGAGGTACGTCACCATGTAGAGCGGTCTCTCGGGCGGTTCGTAAGTAAGGTGATCTCTCACGAAATTCGCACATCCCCGCCAGGTGTACAGCTCCGGATAGGGCAACGTAGTGGGCCTTATGCTCGTAGACACAAATTTCTGCAGATAAATAAAAAAAAAACAGAATTACTCTGAAACGGGCTTTGCACATGAAGATTGAAAAGCGAGATGAAAATCGCTTTCTAGGGTGAGAAGCTATTTAAAATAAAAATGTAAAACCTGAAGAGGGAAGACAAGTTAATTTTCGTATTGAAGTCTGTTTTTCGCTTCCTGTTGTCAGATTCAATTCTTCGAAGTGAGAGGCGCGATTGGAAAATGTCGTCACGCAGTCAAAAAAGCCCGAAAACATGTTTAAACAAATTGAAAGATAGATTGGACGGGTTCGTGACGAATTTATATATGCATATATATTATATATAAATATTATATATAGGATAAAAATGTACATTGTTATTGCGTCAAAACTTTATGTATATAAACGATATTATTGACGTTGTGTTGAGAGCGTCGCGCGTGTTTTTACCTCTTGTCACTATCGGCGTCGAAAAATATTCTCCGAATCTTTGACAAATTCAAGAAATCCAGCGAGACAACTTGTACAAGCCATGATCGTTGTATCCGAATTAATAGCGAGCTCGTTGAAATTCTCGGTTAAGATGAAAAAATTAATGATAAATTTCAATATATAAATAAAATTGTATATGGTAAAGATTTTTAATTGATCGACATTGATGAAGTTGCTTGAACGGATTTCACGAATAACGAACATTTTTTTACGGCGCCGAAAGAAACCTGGGCCATGGCAAAGTTATATTTATAAAGAAATAAAACAAAAACCAAAGCGAAGATTGAACGTCGTTCTCCGAATGCACGACAACTTTTTGTATATAGGGAAATTTTTCTGTGCAATCCGCGTATAAATGAAAAAGTCTACCGTAGTGCAAAGTGAAAGAAAAAAAAACACAACAAACCGCAACGTATGAATAATTGTATAGCGAAGTTTATTTTTATTATTTAGAAGTTAGAAAAGATTACGAAAAAAAGAGTCGAGTGTATTAGAAAAAATTCCTGATATGCAGTTAATTATGTCGGTTAAATTAAATGATTGAATCCTAGAAAAAAAATGAGTTTTATTTTTAACCAGAAATCCTACTAATCCCATACCTATTTACTCATAAAAGTGTGTTTACCAGAAAAAAATCTTTGTTAAAAAATGAAATGAAAATATTTTTTGAAATCACTGAAATTTAGATTTTATGAAATTTCGTTTTTGTTTATTATGGAAACTTTTGATATTGGCCCAAAATATAAACAAAAATCTCTACAAAAATTCTAGATAGCGAAATTGAAAATCATTTAACTTCGATGAAATTCCTCTTACATGTGAAAAAATTCATTGCTCATTTTTTTAAAATTTTTATTCCGGTAGTTTTTTTCACCAAGAATTTTCATTATTGAGCATTAAAATAAATTCTCATACGAAGTATGTATAGCTATATATCTGCAAGACGTACTTATCTTGTTCAATTACTGACGAATATAGACATAAATTAAAAAAAAAAACTTTCAACTCGAATTTTTCGTTGAATATTGAATCGGTATATCTTCAAATTCTTACAATTTTCAATTTTTCAAAAGGAATTCTTTAGATTATTTCAATTAAAATTAGAGTTAAAATGTATTTCTCACTTGAATTCCAGCTTCATTGTCGCAAGCTAGCAATAATGGCTTTCTATCAGTGTGGATCTTATGATAACGTCTGCGAAAGTTTTCCGCATGCGTGAGCAAAAGTTTTTCTTTTTCGGTAACAGTTCGATATGTTGCTGGTAATTGGGCAACCCAAGGATCGCTGATTTCAACTTCTGGCCACGTTAATCGTATGGCACAGAAGTCCCGTTCAATTTTCTTGAGAGTTTCCTCATCAAGATCAGTTAAACCCGAATCTGAGTGATCTTCCTCAGCCTCGCTGCCTTCGTGCTCCTCGTTGTCGTAATCAACGAAATCTCCCGGATCACTTCGTTCTGTGTCATCGTTGATATTTTCTTCCGCGACCACATCCATACTGATAAATTTTTCTTTTTAATTAATTTCATCAATATTTAGTGCTCAACTTTGTATTTATCAGTTATAATTTTTACGCCAGATGCGAAATGAAAACAAATCAACACTCTGTTATTGTCATGACATCCGATTCGTTTCTATGCATTGAAAGTGGCTGCACTTATCGCAACGCTACTTTTTCTACTCGCGGATTAATTTCAAATATATGCTCACTTCTGCTTTACCGACAGCAGGTTTAGTCGAAAACAGAGTTATACCAATTAGTAATTGTTCAGATGCTTTTATGGATAATTCACGCTCAACTTCGTATTTGAACCTAATATCTTCTATTCTATTTTTACATAAATATGAAATAAAACATTTTAATGTTGGGTCGTATCAGTATCACACACACCGTACCGCTCGATCCTGTTATACCGACACATCTTCAGTCGATAACATGCCTGCTACAATTGTGAAGGGAACATTACAAATGCACAAAGATAGTTTTGCTTTATTCTTTTGTAATAAATTCAAAATTTGATTCTTTTTAAGTTAATCGAAAAGCAAAAGTTAATATTTTTTAGAAATATTAAATCTTTTTTTTGCAATTACGAGCTACGTGCTGAGTATTTCCCACAAATTGGATACGATTTTTTTATTTAATAAAAAATGTTGCGATACATGGATCACTGGTAAAAAACATACACATCGTGGGAACAAAAATACATACGAGCGATGAGTCTTACCTTGAATATTCGTATCTATGCATATACGGTGTACGGTTTTTTCATATCGAGAAAAAAACCAATTGTACAATTGGCGTATATACATACATAGCGAAGTATATTTATACACGTATATTTTTTATTTTCTTGTCAATTGAATTCTATAAATATAATAAATTGCGATCATTTTTGCATACATCGTACAGAGGCGTTCGTTCAGGCTTAGAATGATTAACGTATATGTAATAATATTAGAGTAATAACAACGCAAACCTTTCAAAGTCCGTCGCT
The DNA here is from genome assembly GCA_030522605.1 of Cremastinae sp. B BG-2022a. Taxonomy (NCBI): domain Eukaryota; kingdom Metazoa; phylum Arthropoda; class Insecta; order Hymenoptera; family Ichneumonidae; species Cremastinae sp. B BG-2022a. Next base: position 48,053 of record JAPYYX010000346.1, on the reverse strand, counting down.
TGCACCATGTACACTCTGCGAACGCAAAGTGCTTTTTTTTCTTGATTAAAAACATTTAAACGAGACTTGCGCGCTTTCAACTTTGTAGAAATTAACTCAAGCATCTAGTCTCGAAAATTGACGTGTAAATTCTTCATTTTGCGCGACTCTGATTGGCAGGAAGATTATATCGCAGATTCCTCTTTAAAAACGTCACCTTCCTTATCCGTTTGTTCTTTCATCTGTCTTTCGATATAACGTATCGGCAAATACGAGTGTTGCCGTTGATAACGTAGTCCATATATTTATTATATAGATTATTTGTGTCGGTATCTAGTTGGTATCGCGTGCATCGTGTCTCCATTTTTGGGCCGCTTCTCGTCTCGCGTCTGGTACCAACTGAGATCTCATGCCCCCGAGAACGTTGCTCGTTGCCTCGGTAGCAAGAATAATCGGTTTAACGACGGTCGGTGGTATCTGCCGCAAAACTCCACCAACCGCGCCCGATACACCCTTCTGCTCGTGCTCTTCGCTCGCAACGCGTACCAACTGATTCGCCGTTTCTCCTAATCCCTAAAAACATCGAACATATTATATTTATTTTAAAAAAATGTAAATAAATGAAAATTAATTTTTGTAGACAATTATCTCGATACACACCTCTTTGACTAGCATATAAGCGTTTGCCATTCCTTCACGGATATCCAATGGCTGACTATAACGCTTTCTACGTCCCTTTTGACCCTTATTTTTTCGTCTAACACTAGGACCGGGACTAACCATATCATAGGCCGTTTCCGCAGTGCTCTGTATCGCGTGGACGAGCCTCGATGTCAGCTCTAAAGCTGCCATCGCCGTTGATGTCGTAAAACTATTTGCACCTCGTTGAAGGCCACGTACTATCCTACCGTCTTTTTGATATTGCTCGATTGGCAGCCAGAATAGGTCTCGAATTCCTTGAACTGTAAGTTTAAACATTATTGCGATCAGTCAACAATTTTTGCAGCTTTCTCACGTTGTTCTTAAAACGTGAAATTATTTGTTTCTCTTAAATTTCAAGAACGTACGTTGTTGCAATTCTCTAAATTGTTTAATTATCAGGAAATGCCATAAAAAAGTTTTTTAATACCGTGATATAGAAAAAGTAAATGAGTCACCTTTCAAATATCTAAACTTTCCAAAAATAAACTTTCTCGAAAATTAGTTAGAAAATTGACATTCATATCCTAAATTTGGATGATTATATTTACGGAGTTTTATCGTAACCCGCATTTGCACAACAATTCAATAATTTCCAATAAATTTCAAACTTACATAATTGTACCAACGAGTGCATCGGCCCAACGCCGCCCAATAAACTTGGTAATTGATTCTTTTTAATGTCTTGTAGCCACTCAGCTAGCAGGTAAGCCATTAATTTATCAAATCCGAGAATACCGTGTCGATGGGCTAATCTCTTCAGTCTTAATTCGGAGCAATTCAATTGAGCGAGACCCATCAATAAGCCAGCAACTGGACCGTGAGTTAAATCCACGCGTTTGCCGTGATAATCCAACCTTACGAGGACTTCTGGTGCAAATATCACACTTCTGAAAAATTGATTTAAATAATAAGTTTAATACCATTAATAGAGCATTCGTTTATATTCCCATTAAAAAAATAAGTAGTAAACTACTTAATTATTTCTAACGAAAAACAATACCACGGAAATGAACGAACCTAAAATATATTGGATGAGTATCCTCCGGTTGTCCGTTTGGAGTTTTTATTTTTGTTTTATTTTCTCGAATCATTAATTCATCCTCGAGCAAGATTAACAGATTGCGATCGACGATGTCACTGTCCGCAGCTTCACTATTTGAATCGCTATTCTTGGAGCATTCATTATCAGGATCATTGACGCTCATAACAGGAGGATGATGCGTCGGTGTTCCTTGTTTCGAACCAGGTGACGATTGGGTGTTGCTTCCCGGACCATTCGTACCATCCTGACTCGACCGCGCTGTCCCAGCGAGATCCGTGAAAAAGTCGATCAAAAATAACAAACTGTCCTGATCGATATTAAGACGAAGTGGCAACACGCTCAATTTCAATGAACACTCTTGAGCGCTCAATTGTGGATCGGGACGAATATGGACAGCTTTCATGACAAACATATTGGCATGTGTTTGTCGGGGTCTCGCCTCGCTACTATATTGGTACAAAAATTTGTTGATGTGCGACGATGCTAAGCGATCACGAATCTCTATCTCGCTTATCAGCAGAACTTGTCGTGAAGCTTCAACCGTATTCTCTGGATAAACTGCATGTTGAAACCGAATTTTGTTTAGTTGAAGCTCCATCAGCACGTCTTGCTGTCGTCCCTGTCCACCCAGCGTATGCCAATCGACAATTGGCTCGCGAACTTTGGCACGTGGAGAGTTTGGTACACTTCCAAAACGTACCTCGTTCGGACTGACTTTGCTAAAGCCAACTCCCGGAACGGCAGATCTGCTCCTAAATTAGAAATTTGTTCCATTATTCAAGAAAAACTCGCACCAAACAGAAGGAAAGAGTAATCGAGAATGCCACGAACAATAAATAATCGATTAATACAGACATTATATATCATTTAAAAAACGATTCTTATGAAATATTCTAGTAATTTATTTATTTCTCAAGATTGAAATTCCAACATAATGTTCTGTTATGCTAAAAACATAATCTTATAAAAGTTAGTATACCTTCCTTGGTGAAGTGCATCAATACGATGTAAGGGGTCGTCTATCGTAACGTGTTTTTTGCTGCATGTTTTTGCAGAGCCAAAGTCTTTTCCACCATACATATGCCAAATAAGTGTCATTTCGCATAGGGTGTAGCGTAAAATAGCAGGTGGAAAGTGTTTGGGTGCTTTGAGCAGATCTGTTTTACTGAGAGGCACGGAGAAATGATCATCCACAATTCTCAATGATTCTTGACAGAGCCAACGTACTTCAGGTACTCCGTGTCTCGGCATTATTCCTACTCCAGCTTCCTCGCCTAGAATACAGAAATCTTCATCTGCGTCATCGGAGTCGATGCAGCGAGTTGTTGCGTTGCAAGCTTTCGTGTTATTATTGAGCATTTCTGCTACATTCTGACCAGCCGGATTAGACTCGTCCGGAAAGAAAAACACCTCGACCTGATTGTCAGATTCCGGCGATTTACCGGGAGCAGAAACTGCAGTTCCTAAAAAAATTCGATAAATTGAATTAGTATTCCTTCGTATTTGTATTATCTGCTTTTATATTTTCGAATGTGTTAAACAAAAATTTAATTACGTTAATCATCTATAAAACGAACCTTTTACAGTATCTGCCATAGCTTCTTCCATCAGACTGTTAACCCTTTCGACTTGACTCTTGCTTAAATTATTAACGCTCTCATCTCCAAGGAGACTTTCTTCATCACCAGAACTTGGTATCGCAATACTCTCCGTACTTCCACAATTAGTGGTAAGATCGCCATCGCTAGCAAAATATGTGAGTAGTTGCATTAAAGCCCGACCGGAATCAGCGCAGGTTCTCACGTGCAAAACATTATTGCTGGCTCGTAGATCAACTCTCGGGGCTCTACCGCACATTTTTTCGTTTAGTCGTAACGACAGTTCGAAAAGACCCAAATCCATAACGCATACGTAATCACGACGAAGATCAACATTATTTCCGCATTTGTCCGAAATGAATAACGCGACGTCTTCGGCGATGAATCTGAGTGTTGACGTATTTGTACGGGCTGCGATGTTACTTGAAACGCTGAAATTTTGGAGGGTCACCATGCATCTCAGAGGAAGATGCACAGGCCTGTAAAAATGAAAGATTTTTTTAACGTCAATTTTTTAATTAAGAATAACATTTTAAGAGCAATTATCAAAAAATATAAATATATATAAACCTATAATCAACAGCACAGTCCCAGAGATGAAGATGCAACTCGGTAAGAACTCCAGGAGGATTATAACCCGCAACAGGATGATCGGCAACGTCGAGTCCATCGAGAAGTTCACTGAACCAAGATGTTTGAGGTTGACACATTCTATACCTAAGCGTTGCGTCCTTTATTCCCACCGCTACTCGGAAAGTCTAGACAATTAATCACATTATAAAAATGCAATCAAGCAATTTTATTTCCTGTGTGAAAAAATAGAAATAAAGAACCTTAATACGGTGAGTTTGATGAGCAGCTTGAATGCGAACTGCAACGACGAGCATGTCTTTGTCTGTTGTGTTGATGAATTCTTTGACACCCTCGGTTCGATAAATAGCGGGTTGACAGTGCCTTGGTATAACGCTGTTAATGGGCCTGAGAGGTGGTGTTTGAGAGGGCGTCGTCTCCAGACCACAGTGATACAGTGACACAGTTTTTATCATCGAGCAAACGTAACCCAAATTTTTGTCTCCCTTATATTCGCTAACGGAAAAAATTGTGGCGTCCTCGAGCTTTGCGATTATTTCACCCTGCTGTCCCGGTATGACATTTGTCGAAACGTCTCGCACCGGGGTATACATGCTCAATAAGCCCTGACCTATCGTGAACGTGATCGCTAATCTACTTTGTCCACTGCGAGGCAATCGGACCAAAGATTGTCTCGTACTACGTTCTGTTGCGGATTGAAATATGCCTTCGTCGTCCGAATCCGAATCTGAATCGAATTGAATACCGCTTTTGCACATACTGAATTTACTGAAAACGTAAAATGTCATTTTTTAATTTTGTTTCAATTCAAGCAAACATTAAAATATAGCCGTTCACACATTGAGTTCATGAGAGCGTAATTCAGGTCTTGTAAAATTGGGAAAATTATACTTACGCCGGATAAATTGGTTCTTGAAGGAGAGTCGATGCTAAATCGAGACCCATGTGACTATCCGTGTGAGGCATGTATTTCGGCTTAGGTGCTGAGGGCTCCCAAAGCAATAAATCCGTGTTTATCCGATTGTAAATCATTTCGTATAAGTGTTTTGATGGGATTTGAATGGAAAGACAAGGAAAATTAATTTCAATTTGTAATTTAGCACCATTTGTTCCTTCCTCTATAAATTCCATCATTTCTTGGCGATTTCCAGGGATCACCAGCTCCTCGCTTTCTCTGCAAAAAAATATAACAATTGACTAAAGTACAATTTTTGTTAAGAACGTGATACATCTGTGCGAAATTTGGAAATTGAATAAAAATAAAAATTTGCATGATTCTTCTTCATATTTCGAAAAATAAGTATGGGCAACTTGAAAAAAAAGCAAGCTCTTTGAAAAGAAAATTCTGTTTCTTTCAATTAACCTTTGTTTAGAGTCTTCTTTTTCGGTATGATCTTGAGATTCGGAGTGAGGTGTATCAGACTCGTGTATAATGCGCTTAGAACTGAAAGGCGACGGTTGATGTCTCGGTGGACGTTCCAATGTGTCGTCAAGACTCGATTCTGGCTCTCCTTCAGAGCTGTCCTCTAAAGGACCAGCGAGATTCGTGGGATAAATCGTAATGACCATACGTGGTAGTCCAAAACCACTTTCTTGAGGTAAAGACGAATAGGCTTTTTCATCCGTTTGTGCAAGGCCAATTTCTATAGGCAAGTCCGAATCTGCCTCCGTGTACGTCAACAATAATCGACGGCACTGTATTTCGTAACGAGCAAGATGATGGGCACGGCTTTCCATGGAAGAATGAATTTGAATGTCAGACAATATTAACGTGACAAAATCTGGCCTGACGGATCTTGTCCACCATGGTGCTCTATTCATATCGTGCAATGGCCTCAAATCAGGCACAGGAAATCTAAAAAGCATAAAAGTCAATGTCGGTATAATCATTCACGTACTATTTTTTTTATTTAGTAATAATATGTAATATTTAACTTGATTCAATATTCGTCGTACCTTACTTTTACGATGGCACGGCTAGAAGATATTTTTATATCAATTCGAGAATCTGACAATACAGGACTCTCGACAGTTTGGTAAAATAGAGCTTGTTGGTTCTAAAAAAAAATTTATTTTTAATTTTTAATCGAATTGAATTTTCATATTCATAGGAGTCAAAACATTTATAACATTTATAGAATAAATTTGTATTATCGAAGTATGCGATAAAATTGCGAGTATGGTAATATTTAAACAATGAAGTTAATGAAATTTTAGTTACCGTTGGATCCCTCAAGCCGGGATGTGGATTGCACGTACATATCGGTTGAGGATTAAGAACTGCTGATATCCTATCGACAATCGTGATATCGAACTCGCTTCTGCATTGCTCCAATTGTATGCTAAATTTCCACAATTCAAATAAAATGTATTTTAGATTTTTTGAAATTGCTTCATCTGTCCATACATGAACAAATTTTTTGACTCATAATAAATTTGGAATCATTTCAATTCATTAATTGGATCCATTATATAATCATCGTGAGAAAATAAAATAAAAATTATACTTCTAAAGTAAAATCCATATTCAAGAAAATTTATTTCATAGTAATGAAATAAATATCGTAACTGTAAAACTTACTCAATTTCCGTACACGGATGAGCGAATTTAGTCATCTGGCCATGTCGAACGGCTTTTTCAGTGTATTTATAGTGCATACGAAAATCAGTCATGTTTGAAAAACCGTGAGAGCTCGATGAGTCTTTTGGAAAAGCTAACAATTCGATGAATTCGATAGTAGGATTTTCCTGGGAACCGTTGCCCGCATCAATCAGGCATTCGACTATTTCCAGACTGGCCAGATTTAAACTTCCTGTTATTGCCGATGCTTGTGGAGTTGTTTTCTCGCTGCCTTCAATTACTAAGGGTGCTGCCAATAGTCTACAAAAACATTGCAATACGTCTTAGAATGAAATGGATCAGGATCAGAAATGTAATAAGCTGTAAAGAAATATGAATATTACCTTATATGACTAAGATGGCAAGCATCTACAAACATTTTTGAAGCCTTGTCAAAATTTTTATTTCCATATCCATCGGCAGCGAATATACCGAGTTTTTGGAAAAAATCATCAGCAGCGGTTTTCATTTGCTCAGTGCTAGCATTCGTGAGGCTGCGACCCTCTATCGACGTAGTCAGAATATCTTCATGCAAAAGTACGATAGCGACTGACGACACTCGCACGTGAAATTGTGAAGTCTCGGCCGTCGGATCATTATCAGCGCTGCTTCGATGCTTTCTTTGTTTTGGAAAATTGTTCAAGGAACTTTTTGAACTTATGCTACTGGCTGATATACTATCGTCCATGCTGATATTATTCGTCAACGTCGAGTCACTCATCGAAGTTACACCCGGCAAACGCATAGGTAAAAATTCTTCCTCGTTATCGGACTCGTCTTGCGATGCCGTAGACCAGCCGTGTGTATGTCGCAAGTCCTATGTATAACGAAGAAATATCAGTTAGTAATTCACTTATCAAAAGGTAAATAATTGTTTAGGTAGACGCGGATAATAACCGTTGATTTTAGGCCTTGAATTGGATGCAATTGATGCATGAGTTCTCTTTCCACACGATTATAATCACTTCCGGCCATGGGCTTTTCTGTACACGCTCTTGGGGCGACGTTGCTCATATCCTCCAAGTCCGGAGAAGCAAGTCCGTGCCCCAGTTCGATTAGAACATGAACTTGTCTCGGACTGAGAAACGAAATGAAAGAACCAAGTGTTAGTTCCATCTCTACCTGAAATAAGAATAGATAAATTATTTTTTAATTTCTCGTTCACTCAAAGATGGTTTGAAAATGGATTATTTGTAATTGTTACTTTTGGTCCAGAAACTCCTTCACCCTGTTTCACTTTTAATCGAATCTCTTGCCTTCCTGACAATTTTGCGAAAATTATGGGATTCGATTCACTCAAATTGTTTATTATATTTTTGTCAGGTGGTGTTTGTGTGTGTTGAGATGGTGAAATTTGTGCTGATGAAAATTGCCCATCGGAATTCTGTAAAAACCAAGATTCATAGATATATTTAATACATTAAATGACAATTTAACTGATGCTTTAATGAGTCGTTATAATTACTTTAGAATCAGGCGTTGATGCCCTACTCATAGTCATAACGCTACGCGAAAATGTCCTTGCCCGTGATGGAAATTCATCAGTGTGAAAAGATACACCCTCAAGATAAAAACGTTTTATTGTGAAAGCTGAAACGACGTATCCCTTGGATGGTTGGTTTGCCTCAAGTGGAACATTGCTTGGATCAGATCCCGCTTCATCCGAATATTCTAAGTTTTTAATGGACACTTCCATTGCTACTCCTCTCATAGAGTCCAAGGGTACATGTTCCAGGCGAATCACAGTATCGAGAAAACGTACTTTAACTCTGCACAAAACTACATAAATAAACTTGATAGTTAATCTTCCAAGCACCATAAAATGTTTCATACATAATTTCCTTTTCTGTTAAATCGACACCAAGAAGAACAGAAGTAAATGATATAAAAAAATCAAATAATTTGAAATAACAAGTTATACGTACTGGAATCAATGGCCTGAGCAAAAAGTTCAACACCCTCTAATGGCTGAGAATTTCCAGCATTGCTTGCATCCTGTTGGAGACATTCTTGAGCCAATTGCATGCTAGAGGTCATGGAACTCCACATGGATTCGAACATCGAGGTACCCGAGTCTGTTCTTTGTCTCGGTTGTACCGTAAGTCTGAGACCTCTGACCTCGACGTAACTTGCTTCGCTGAGAAGGGCAGACCAGGGTATACTGACGGATATCTCTGATATAAATCCATCAACGAATTCCAGCGGCAAATGCTGTTGCTCGCCCATTTCGTTGAGCGCCTGGCAAAATATTGATCATTGATTAGAAAAAAAAACTTGGGAGACATTAACAAAAAATATTTGATCTCGATTACATATTATCTCAAATTTGACATACTCTGTAACTGAATTTCTCAACATTCTTGAAAGGATGCTCTGTACAATTCTATTCAGAAAAAGAATTCGAGAGCATTCTGCTTAAATTTAAATCGATATACTGAGGACTATTACTTAAAGACGAGTCTCATTATTCATTCGCGATGTATACAATTATTATAACACAAAGAAAATTATCGTTTATCATCTGATATATTAAAATGAATATATCAGAAATACAGAAAGAAAAGAAAGTATTAGAATTGATTTCAAAGCATAGAAAATGGATCATTGAGGTTTGTGTGCTTGGGTCGTAATTATTTATTTGCCGCGCACAAAATTCATGACAAAAGCGTAGAAGGCGATATAATTAATGAAATCTGAATAAACGGTAGCCAAGAGTGTGACCGGGGTTAATGTATGTGCATTGAAAAAAATCGTAATGCACCGCGTTTGAGTTCAAGAAAACGGAAAAAAAAATCTCGACGTAATGGCCGATTAGCGCGATAAGAGGACAAAGGAAATGTTATTTTTTCTGAAAGTGGTGAGTTACCTGTACGTCGAGGCTGACATCGGTGACACGTCCTGTACCATTGTAAAGATCTACGGTGAGCTGATCCAGAGTCAGTTTCTCCTCTAAAAATTGTCCCAAATAACGTTGCAATAGGTATCTGCATGCCCTTTTCTTTATGCCTTCCGACCATGGAATACAAGAGAGCCAAGACATCTCATTCGCACCACTCCTCGTAACAGAGGAGAAAAAAAAAGTTCAATTCGTTAATCTCATCGATTGATCTTTCACTCGTCATTCGTTTCGACGATTTAACGAAAAAAAGAATAAAGATGGAAGTAATTTCAACAATTTTCTTTTTTACGCGGGATTGTAACGCGACAATTGGTTTGTTATTATTATTCGTACGAATCCCATATTTCCGACACGTGCCTCGTGCGCGATAATGATTCTCGACATAGTACACGACACTGACGTCTATCACAGTATTCTCCGTTGCAGAGAGCGAGAGAAAAAAGAATTTTCCTCCCGACCGATGTTTGTGATGAAAAAAGAAAAAATAACACGGTGTTCCAGCTGTTCGGTGTTTAGTCACTCTGTATATGTTTTGCAATTCTCAACACACGATCTTAGACGCACACACGAAAACGACGACGACAACAAGGGACGTGAACAGTTTTTTCATTGATTGAAAACAGCTGATTTGGAAGCATCGTTGTTCCTAACGCAGTCCAGAGAATGACAATGTACAGTTTCGAGTTTCGAGAGACGCTAACTATACACACACACGTGAATTATGACTGATCTCACGGAGCAATGATGCCAACGCTATTTCGCCTCGGCATTTCAACTTCAGCCTGCGAAACAATCTTTTAGGAGTCGTGTTTTTAAAACTTATTCAAGGATATGCTCATGCTCGGGAGGTCGTCTTATACTTTTAGAATCGAAAGTGTCAGACGTTACGAAATAAGTTAAGTCGCAATGTTAATTTGTACGAGCTAGAGTTCTCGTGCCGATATATATTCTACTCCACGCGTACAAATTTATTCTTTCTTTGGTTTTCTGCTTATAGAATTTATTATATTTTTTTTCAATAAACGCGTTCTTCTCATTGAAGAATACGTGTTGCAAAAAAGTTATTAGCGCTTACCTTATTCCTGTAAATATTTTAGAACAAAAATTTTTTGCAAAATCTCCATAGCTGCTGCTCCTATCCATTTTCGAAGCGCACTGCAAATTTTCCTTTTTCATACTTAGTGGATAAAGGAAATTATTGGAGAGGGGGGCAGGTCAAAATTTTCCGAGTGCCAGTCGGTTGGTTGGAAAAGGGATTTTTTATAATCCTCATTGAAGGTGACTCGACCGAATGTAAGGGTGCGATTCATTACAAATATAGACAGAATATAGATTATACTTATTTCTACAAAAACATTCGCTTTATCATTTTTTGACAATTCATATAGTGAAAACCTTCGGAATTTGAACTCTTCTAATATTTTCTCTGATAATGAAAAAGTAGAATATTTATCACGTTTAAACATACTTACAAGTAATTTTCAATTCAAATTTTGATTGTCTTTTGTACAGTTAAATTATTTATTATTCGAATTATTAAAATATTGCCTGAAGTCTCTTTATTAAATTGCGCGATTACAAAAAATTATATTTACATGCGTGATGAGTAGCGATTACATTTTTGAATGTAAGATTGAGCAAATGTAGATAACGAATTGGAAGATGTTCTACATTATCAACCGTTGATGTATCATCTTCCGAATACATCGATCGATAAGTGAAGAGGTGGCGCCCTCATGTGCGCAGTTTCGATCGTCATGTCATAAAGTTCATCACCGCGTCTGTTCATTGCGAAAAATAACAAGTTCAATTACTTTATAGTGATCCGTTTTTGATCGTCTATTATTTTCAGGAATTGTACGACTGTTGAGTGATTTATTTCTCCATAAACGGTCAGTATTCTTCGAACTAATTACTTCCAATTTTGAATGACTTCTAATAACTCACAAAATTTAAAGAAAACAAAAAGGTAACAACATATATATACGTAATGTTAACAGCATTACAGGGTAAATTACTGTTTAATTTTACTCAAATGAACTTGACATATCTAAACTTATCAAAACATAAACCAAATGGATCTCTCCAGAAAATTATAGAAGAGTTTTAATTTTTATTTAACATTAGCATCGGGTGCTTTCGATCTCCCATTAACAAATTCATCTTAGTATCGAAGTTTCGTGGAATTAAATAAGGACACTATAAGCGCAAAATTTCATGAAGAGCCGTACTCGCATATTTCTTAATCTATTTCTCTCTCGCCGAGACGTCGATCTCTCATGCACATGCAAGGGTCGTCATTTTATATTAGGTGCGTTTTAACCAAAGTTATCGCACATTTAACCAAGGAACGTCGATAGGTTGATGGAGCATGCGAGAGGAATAAACTCTCGATGCGTCCACAGGATCCCACTTGGAGATCGGAGATCACTCACGTTGGAATACATACATACATCCTCGTTCGTCTTCCCCTCTCGATCGCCCCACTACGTTCGCGATCGTGATGCGAAACGTCGGACCTCGACCGCTCGCGGCGCGTTCGGCGTGTGGTCTCGAAAGTGGGGGGCGAGCGGTCGGGAGACCAACCCATTTGGCGCGAACTTGTCGGTAGTGGGGTAATCGGACGAGTCAGTCGCGGAATGGAGGGGACGCGGAGAAGAGACGCGTTGGTCCAGGATAACGCGAGTGCAGAGCTGACCGTGAAATTAAAACATGATGCCGTCTCTGGATTGAGACGCGAGGGGCACAGGCGGAGTGAGAAAGCGTCCGAGAGGGGTAGCCGTAATATTGGGTAGAACTTACTCCCCCTTTCTTTCTCTCCCTCCTCTAACCTTCGCGTTTGTATATCCTTCTTGCTCGTTCCTTCTCTCTCTCGCTCTCTCTGTCCTTTTTATTTCCTATTTTTTATTTCGCGCACTGGGGTGAAGGAAGCAGCGAGTCTTCTCGCTTCCAGGGACGCACTTGTTGCGTGTCCGTGCCCCTGATTTTCTTGTAATAGTAGATAATAATGTGATAGTAATACGTCACTATAAAAACACGAAATTATACATGCTGTGACAGTAATCATTCGTCATGGTTAACCGTGCTAAATGCATATCTCGAAATGTATATATTTTACGGACACTTTGCTTTCTCATAGAATAGACTCTATCTTTCTTTTTTTCCACTTTTTTTCACTGGTGTATTGGTACACCGAATTCGAATTATTCGGCAGTTGGAAATCACAGTTAGGATAACGGTTCTAACGATTCTACGTACGTGTTCAGAAATGACTGAAAATATTTAGAAATTCTTCGGGATATAAATTATAGCTTGAAGATATGTATACGAGTGAATAATGGGTGGAACTAAGATTCTCATGAATTATTCGCAAAATTCGGATTTGCAAAATATCTATACATTGTGGAATAATATCGTCATTTTGTTCGGATTTAAAGTTTTTTAAAATTTGAAAAAAATGTCAAAAAGTCGGTCGAAATTTTTTTTCGAATTTCCAGGAAATGTGATGATCCTCGGACACCCCCCGCACAGTTTTGCGTGCGGATGGGACTCTTTTGTGAACGCATGAATGTATAGAAGTGTCGTTAGCGAGAGAAACGCGGCGCTGAACGTTTCTATCTTCTCTCGTAGGCAGGTCGAAAAACGTAAGGTACATAACCCTACTAATCCGAAGAAAGATTGCCACGCGATGACGCAAGATCTTTACACAAATATCACGTACAAGTCAAACCGTGTGGATTTTTATTATTAATCTTCTTTATACCGATACCCAGAGCAATATTTTTTTGATCTGAGAAAAGATGTCGAAGGCGCGTACAAAATAATCCTCTCTTCGTCCCCTTTATTCCTTACTTTTATTTCGAGAAAAAAATCATGTATCGAGTATCCGAAATAAAAATGAATAAAAATAAAATTTACAGTCGCAGGACGGTAGCTCAAAATTTAACTGAGAAAATTTGTTACTGGAATTCGATATCTGACGATCGAAGCGTAAAATTTCCTAAATTAGTGAGACTCAATATTTCGCATTCCAGTTATTTATGGAGGCAAAAGCGGGTAAAACTGGTGGCCAGAGTAAACACAGAAAAAATCCAAAGTCTTGGAAACAAAAGTTGCGCCGCATCTATATGGGCAATAAACTTTTTTTCCACTTCTTTTCTTCGCTTTACGATGAAATTTTTTCTTCGAGCCTGGCATACACATATATTTACCTCGTAAAACTCTACTTCCGTCTCGTTTTTTCGTCGATGCCCAGGTCGAGATCGGAAAGGATGAAGATCGCGAAGGGAGCGAGAAATTTTTACGGAAAAAAGTCTTTTCTTCTCTGTTCCCCTCAGTATATATCGCTCCAAGTACTGCGTAACATACGTGTATCCTCATACGCCTTACCGTATGGGTGTACAAAACTAGACAAGGATCTAGCTTTTCGTCCGCGCGTCTGGTAAAAGATACAGGTATAAAAAGTGACAGATATAGGTGGATTGGTGTTTGAGGCTGAAGGTATGATGGGCTCGAACGAGCGCGAGCGGAGCCTTCGTTTTTGTGCTATATCGCATGCCAGGGGATAAATTGTCCAGAAGTTTTCCAAGATCGTAGTCGCGGCGGTGCCGCTTTGTAGGATTAGTCTTTTACCCGAGAAATAACACTGATGCCTAGGAACTTGAGGGTTCCGTGTGAGCGTTTCATATCGCGTTTTCTCTCTTTCCTTTTCACTCTCTTTTTCTTCGTTGCACAGTTGACTGGGCGCTGGGAGCTGCCACCAGCTACAAATCACCGGGTACCAGTTACCAGTCGACGCTCGCCACCTCTCGCGCCCGATCACCCTGTTACCGAACTCCCCCTCCCCTTCTCCACACATCCTTCGCTCTTATATTAACCGCAATAAAGGTTACCGCAGCTTTTTCAAGCTCCCCGTGGGTCCCTCCTCCTTTTCGCGGCGGTACTTCTTCAGTTTCTTCTTAAAACGTAATGCGCAAAAAAATCATCTCCCGAGTACCTATCGCTGGATACTCGTGCGCACAAAAATAGAGCCTAAGAAAATATTTTTTTAGAACTCAGCATTAGCATGTTTATATTTTTAGATTTTTTTAAGAATAAAAAGATTCTACATTTCGACATATTGCGTGAATAAAAAATATAATGCTTGCTCTGAAGACGTTTTGATTGCTTAGATTGCTGCTGCAAAAATATACCAATTATATAGAAACGGCAAATGGATAAAAAAAATTCGTTGTATTTTATAATATTATTATAATAATTTTATTGTCTCGAAACTTGCTAAATATAATCCATGATTTATCGATCACAAAACGCTACACCCCGACTTACAACTGGAATACGTGATTGACACTATTGAAAAAATTCAGCAGGAAATATCAAGAAAGATTGGCTAATCACCCAAATAAACTGGTAAAAAGACTCCCGAACAGAGATAACGAAAACAACAGGCTGAAACGCGCAAAACCACTCGACTTACAATACAGATTTCATCGTTTATAAACATTAACAAAAAAGATAGAGATATTAATGGATATCTCATCTGAGAACACAATTACTTCTAAATGTCAGACAAATTATTGAGTGTCCCACCCTGGGACAAATTGTAATTAAAGAAAAATAAATAAATAAAATTTGTCGATAATTCAGAAAGGATAAAAATGTTGGAGCGATAATCTCGCAATTTTGGAAACTCATTGATACATCCTCGAGTGTCCGTTGTTTTCGCGTTCGCTCGAACCGAATAACAAACACATCAGCGCGATGGCCATCCTGTAGGCAATATTAAGCGTGTAATTGCCGGTGGAAAATTATCACGGTTGATTGTTGCGGTTCACGGGGAGAGACCGAGCAAATTCGTTCGATTGTTGCAGCGTGTAAAAGCGCGGTCTGTGTTCCGGTACGCGCAGTAGTGTGTATACACGTGTAAATCAGTGCTATAGACCGAAACGAGTTTATATACCAAACGTACACGTATATACGAGCAGCTTTTATTATATGTCGTATAAATTTTTAGCCGCGACTGAGCAGCGGAACGACGCTCATCATTTTCTCAACTTCTGTCCCACTCGCTCTTTCTCACTTTCTCTCTCTCTCTCTCTCTCTTGCTTTCTCGTTTATATACGATCTATCGAGTCTTCGCAGGCTCTCTTGTAAAGCTTCGGGAGATCGCAGCTTCTCAAGACCTTTCCAAAAATCATAAATACCACCAGTTCCATTTTATTCTTTTTTCGTTATATTTCTCTTCTGTTGAAATCCTTTTCACGTGTTTAGTTCCGGCTTCTCACATGGATCCCCGCGGAGTTGTACTTTTATTATAGTATTAATGGTCGAGCTTCAATTCTCGTTTTTCCTCGTGCACGCTTTCTTCGCCAGTGATCAAACGCCGCACCGTGTGTATTCTTGTCTCTTCTTCCTCTATAACTCCGATCGGATGTTCGCGGTTGTGTTACGAGACTTCAAGCCTCTTCCGTCCGAGAAAAGACATCGTCTTTGCGATTACACGAGGGTCCAAAAATCACACACAAATCATCCCCTATATGTTACTGTATAAATATCGACGTATAGCTAATAATATACAAATATATATGTGTACGTATGTCTCTCATTTTGACTCCTGACACTTAAATGGAGCTGACAACCGAGACACGCATGTGTCGATTTATCTGAAATCGTTGCATTCTTCTCGGCAAAAGAGAGACTACAGAGCCCAAAAGTGAAGAGTCGTCTTCCCCCAACGACGAATAAATCAATGGTAGATTTCATAAAAGATCGCAAGAAAGATGCATCCTTCTCGATCTCTTTGCCTCTTTTCAGGAAAGACGGACAAAGCTCGTGGGCCTTCCGCCATTATACGCTCCTCTCTCGTGGCTCGATTCCTCGCTCTTGCAGAGTTCAGCCTCGTTTTTTGGTCCGGAATCGACCGCTCTTCCCAACTCTCGCACAATGGCCGACTTTCGGGTCCATTGTGTCCGTGTGCACGTGTGTATGTGCGTCTACGGTGGAGAACTCGAAGAGAGCAACAGAGAAAATCCTTCGGCCCTCTCTCCCATCATCCTTTTTCTCTCTCTCTCTCTCTCTTTTGATCCCTTTTCGTCCTCGCGTTCTCTCTCTCCTCTCGCTTCTGGCTACAGACGCACACAGCCGGAATTTTTCCCCGCCTCTTCCTATCCTGTTGCAACTATACACAAGCCGGACCAGCATTCTCTCCTCTTCTACCTTACAATCCTCGTTTCACCGCCATCGGCGTTTCAGCGTGTGGACTGCGGGCGGCTGATGTGATGTCTTCATTAGAATCGGCCTTCCCCAGAAGCCAAACTCCCTCTCTTTTCAACTGGCATTCAACGCAGAGAACGCGATCGTTTCTCCGCACGTCTAGTCACCATATATATTTATGCGACTCTATTCAGGGGGGGTTGGTTCGATATTTGGTATTATATCGTACTGCCTGTTTTTTCTTCCCCTCCGCTCTTGTCCTCAGTCGCTGCGATCTCTCCTCACGATCTTTATATATTTTTCCAAAGATTCTGAAGTGAATAATCGAGGCGGAATGGCTGGGACGAAATATGAATAAAATCAAGAAAAGAACGGGAGAAGAAAATCGTGGAAATCGTTCTACTTCGATTCTCGAAAATTGTATGGAACATATTTTTTTATTCTTTTGATTCTTAAGTAAGTCTTTATGATCTTCACGGTAACTTTTAAATATATATTTCCCGAAAAATTGATAACCCCCCTAATACCTGTTCATGAATTTCACATTTTTCAACTCGGAGATCGATGCACTCGCGGAAACTCGTTCGAACGACGACTCCGTGTTTGTACGTATATCTTGGAGTGGAAAATTGACAGGAATGTATACTACACGTCCCTTGGTATATTTATCCTAATTGCATCTGGCTCTTTGCGCCCGTTGATGGCAGGACAATGGCCGCGTGACTCTATAATAGTTAACAGTGGTGGTGAAACGTCGAGAGAATCGCTATGCCCCCAACGTGTGTAAACTCTAACAATTCCTACACGGCGAGTATCTCAAACGACAGAAGGACGTTCGGTGCGTCGAGGGTCGGTGATCGCGCTTCACAGGTTGACAAGCATGACTTGGCACTTGAGAAGAGTGAGGAAAGCCTTGTATGCGTTATTCGAGCGAGGAGAACGAGAAAAAAAGAAGAGGAGGAGGAGAGGAGAAAAAAAGAATAAATAACGAGAAAAAATGAGAATAAGAGGAACCTTGCGCGAGGGGAATAAAGAGAGAAATGTCTCGCAGCTTCTATATAATGTATATATTATCTGTGATGTGTATACATATACATATGCGTAACGCGTGGATATATATCTACATGCGTGTAGATATATATAAACATTAAGGGTGTTCGGTACGTCTCGTTCGAGCGAGGATTCACCTGCTCGTGCATAGCCGGTGTCCTCGTTCCTCTTCCCCTTTCAATGAGACCGGACGATCCAGGCTCTCGTAGCCAAACTCGAGAGGATTTTCTGTTCTACTCGTGAATGCAAGAGAGCGAGAGAGCCAGAGGACCGGTGAGAAGGTTTTTTCTGCTCGATTTCCTTTTTATTTTCATCTTTTTTTCCTCCACAAGTCCATTTTGCTCTGAAGATCTTCGTGCGAACCACGCGATCTGTCACTTTTGTGGCAAAGCCCTCATTATGAGGAGTTTACAAGCCGGTGTGCATCGTGCGAAGGGCCGGGGGACACATGTAAGTCAAAGGGGAGGATAAAATGGACATTTCGTGTCGAGAGCGCATAATGGCTGAGACAGAAAGAATTCGCAAATAAGCCTTCTGTCGGAATGGCGAGGAGAGACATCCAAGTGTATACGATGGAACGGATTGAAGACACATGCGCGGCTACCTGTGTCCGACTCAAAAACTGATCGATCATCCTTCCGTTCTTCGATTCAGCCGTACGCGACAATGAAGTCACGCTTCAATGGCACTTTTGTGTACCATCAGGGAGCGTCATTGACGAAGATTCATCGACGCGCGAGGATTTATGACAATTTGCGCACATGCACTGACACTGCAATTGAACGCTAATGTGCAAAAATTTGCGACGACATCTTGATAGCGCCCGACTGGCAAATTAATGCTTCATGTACTCTACACTCCGCATCAGCGAGGAAAATATAGAAACACTTCGCCGGGCCATTAGCCAGACGACGGGCGAGCAGGGACTTTATTATCTCTCTTCGTACCTCCCTGATAGGTGCAAATTGTTCTCTCTGCTGGATCAGCGGCCACCAAACGGACGAGGCGGTAAAAAAGAGAGGAAACTACGAGTGCACGATGATGTACAAAGTGTGGTGTTGCACCGAGTAAAAATATATCTTCACGGTTGTTATTCGGTCGAGCTTGACCTCGCCGGAAGCTTCCGCTCTCCTTTTTTGCGAGGACTTGAGGAAAAAAGCTCGTTAGGAGAGGATGCCCGAAGCGAGAGAAATCCGGACGAATGAAGCACTCTGCTAGCAAATTTATCCGGAGTTGGTGATTTTGCACAAGACAGACGAAAATATAACGTCTAATGCAAAAAAGTCTGCTATAAAGTGAAAAAGACACTGTAATTGTTCTCATTCGTTAAGCATAATTTATTGATTTTTGAATAAAAAACTTGCGCGTTGAAAAAATTCTAAAAATATGTTCCTGGTTTCGATCTTGTTAATTTGATTCGTTACGAGCCGAGAAGAAAAAGAGTCGTCGAGTGTGGAAAAGCATATATAAACAAATTTAAAGACTGGGAGGAGCTAAAACACGTATTTTAACGCTGATTTATATATGAGAATAAAAAAGAAGGGTCGGAGAGCGGAGGTATGCGTATACGAGGAGGAAAGGAAAGTAATTGGTGATTTTGTGACGGTGTCGATCGGTATCGTTTGCTTCGCGCGTTCATCGACTCTCGCATTTAGTCGTGACCGTTCGTATCTCCGGTGAAGATTCTCTCCGTTTATTAAGGAATATCATTGGAGAGGAAAGGAGTGGGGGTCTCGCTCTCGTGGGATTGGTCGTAGAATCGTTAATTTCGTGATTGACCAGGACAAAAAGCCGATCTTCGGGCGCGAGGGCGCGATTAAGCCGCTCGTTTGAAAAGTTCCCGCTCTCGGGACGCCTCCATGTGAAATCCATTCCTGGAAACTCCTTGTCGACCCCTCAAGATTTCTTTTTTTTTCCTAGGTATAACTAACTGGATCTGGCGAACGCGACAGCCACTCGCTCCGTCTCTTTCTCTTCGTTACACGCAGAGGGAACGAGATCTCAAAACAGGAAACTTTCAGGTATAATATTCCCCGCGCATACACGGTTAACCACTAAAAACACATCGTCGCGATAGAATATCTATCTTCGAGTAAAGACGGAGAACGCCGCCCAAAAATTCGAGAGAAAAAAAGAAAAAAGAGATGCTTTGAAAAAAAAGAGAGATATTCTTACCGATCTTTTTCGATACGAGTCGCAGGGGTCGAACAGCACGAGCTTCCACGAAACTAATATCGCCGGGAAGAAGCGTTTCGCGATTCTAAAAGAGACATTCTCGTTATATGAGAATAGAGGAGGAAGAGGACCGAAAAAAAATGTCGAAAAAAATAAAATTATGAGTGAGGTCTTTGAATAACCGTGTAGGTCTGCGACTAAAAAAGCGGTTTCTCTCTTTCTTTTCCCTGTCGTTTCTTAATTGCCATCAATAAAGTAACACTTATACTTGGACAGTTCGTTCCTCCGAGTTTCTGTCATTTCTCGTACCGATGGTATTTTTTTCTCTCTCTCTCTTCTTTCGAACAGAGTTTAGGCACCGACAAAACTAGAAAGAATTTCCGTCTCGTGTTTTTCGTCCCGAGTAAAGATTAAACTTGGTGTAGCTTTTAACGAGATTAAGCTGTTTAAGCAAAAGGATAACGAATGGACGGTCCAGAGATATACAGACACACATTTTTTCCTTGCCTCATTATTGCCTCTAATAGAAAGATTTTTTGAAATAATGTCGACCTGTCATTTTCTTTCTTCTAATTCTCAATGACTTCGCGGTGTTGCGACACTTTGTTTCACGGCTAATAGATCTTTTATTTTGACAAATCACTCGTTCTGTTTCTCCAAGAAATTAGCGAAAAACTGGATTGCCTCATTCGAAATATCCAACGATAAAAGTTCACCAAATTATCCAGCTTTAATTTTGATTACAAAAATTTTATGACAAAAAATTGACTCTGTTAAATATTAAAGAAAATGAAAGATTATCCCTTAAACCGCAAAGTTCGATCAGAAATATTTTATAAAAAAATTTAATGCTCCAATTTTTTGAGCAAATTTACAACAAGTGACCGCTGAACTCGCATCCACTCACAGATCAACGCTGAGATAATTTTTTCTGGGCATTTTTAGATTTGATAACTTTAAAAAATTCAGAAAAGATCTCACTGACTGTATATCGGCACGGATTTTCCGCCATGTTTCCGTACTCTAGTGCAAATACGATACAGGTTAGAAAGTAAGTTGGTCACGCACTCAATATGTGGTGGAAAAGATTGGAGATCGGTAGAAATAGGAAAAAATGAAAGATGTTGGTAAATTGGAAATAAACTTGAAAGAGGTATGCAGGATAAGTTCTGATAACTAACCATACATACAGGTGTGAATAATTAAAAAGAAAACTGGAAAAATTGGATAAAGGGAAAAGAAAGCTCAATTATCAAAGGTGAGGAAAAATATTGACGTCAAAAATGACACGTAGCTATTTTCCAGTCACACATAAAAAGAAATGAAGGACAATTATAGTCCGAGAAATCGCATCACCGGAAATAATACGAGCGTGAAGCCGATGAAGCTGTATCAATTTCCACGCTTTCGTGGATCGTTACTCGAGACGAAAAAAGGAAAAGGAAAAAAGAAGGAACGGCCATGATTTGTTCTTTGAGTGAGAAAATTCCTTGGCGGCGCTTCCATCGGTTCCGGCTGGTGCGAACGAGTCAAGAAAAACGCGTTATTTTTCCTCTCAATTTCGAGATACACAGGTATACACGTTGGGATTGGAAAAATGGACGGTGCGCACGGTCGATCGAATTCTACCATTCGTTACAGTTGGGGTTGCAGCCCTCTGGGCGATGTAATTAGCGCCAGTTTTCTTTTCTTTGTTGCATCTCGTCGCCGTTGAGTACAAGATGATTATTCGGAACCAACGACTGATGAGAGAAAGAGGCAGAGAGATGAAAAGTACTCGAAAAGCTCGTCTAGGAAAAAAGTGGCATCCGCGTTGTTGTGTTACTTTCAAGAGGATTCCATCCGTCACGTTCTAAAATGAAAAATCGGTATGGGATCGCCTCCTTTGAGGAAAGAACGAGATTATAGGCGGAGCAACCCCGGCGTAAAGATTTCTTATTCGAACATTTACGCCGAATGTACCCTTAGTCCGAATTCAAATTTATTCTTCTCCTTTTCATGGTTCCTTCTCGTTACGCTACTTTAACCATATCCGCTCGATTTTTTTTTCACGTGCGTAAAACTCGTCGTGAATTAACGCCAAAAATCATCGCAATTGTTGATGACAACAGACGTACCAACAATGGATTTTCTTTCTCAAATAACGGTTTCTCGCTCAATTTATAGTATTTCGTACATTCGAGCTTTTTTTAAGGTTTTCCGAGAACCATGAAATTCCTGAGAAAAGTTTTCTTTTTCATAATAAATTGGTTAAATTGAAATTTTATATTTCTACTATCCAATGTAATCTTTTCTACCTTGGCTATCATATTAATTAACTGTTTTTTAAATATAATTAAAAAAATAGTATCGCTTAAGTTATTATATAGGGAAATCGAAAAAATCGAATGTATTTTCGAAGCGTGACGTCAATAAGAAATAAGTGAGTTTAAGAAAAATATTTGAAACGTTTTTTAGCGGAAGAATGATCACGGAGGGAGAGGTGAGAGTGCAAAAGTGAGCTCTTACTCTCGCCGAGGTCGATGATTAGGAGTCGTTGAGAATGAGTCCGAGGCAAATTGCTCGGGGCTAATTTTACAAGCTACGCGTCGTTCGATAGACCGTGCTGTAATCTCGAAGAATAAAGAGGAAAGCCTCTCGAGAGAGACGTCTCTCTCTCGCAAGGATGCTCATCATCTCTAGGGAATGAATCAATTTCGGTTTTTCTCGAAGGAAGCGTAACTCCGAAGAATAAAGGACAAATAAAAAATAGTATACGAGGGGGGGAGAAAGAGAGAGAGGGAGAGAGAGAGCTCGGAACAAACACGAAACAAAAGCCAAAGTGACTTGCAAGCGGAGTTCTCCGCCTATATCTTTTATCCGCGTTCGTGTATAAATATATACAAACGTAAAAGGTGAATTTCTTCTGTATATCTCCTCGACGAAGCCCAATCGTCTCGGAGTCTCGGGAGTTGCCTCTTTCGCGCGCTTATGGAGCCGCCCGCGAGACAAAGTCGCTTCCTCGAGGAGGATCGAGCTTTAGATACGTGCACGGACTCCGAAGAAAAACAATGAGCCCTCGCTGGATGCACCGTGGAGAGTGACCAACCAGAGGCCCCCATTCCGATCCGCCATGCCGCCGGCAAAACGGTTAAACGAGCGAACGCGCCTCGCACATACACGCCGCGAACGAGCGCACAAGCGTGAACAAACCTTCCGTCTATCCGCGCTTTCCTTCATTAAACCCTTTTTTCTTGCCCTCTCTTCATTCTCTTCCCCGTGCTCTTCTTAAATAATATAATTCGTGAGGGATATGAGTGAAAGAGCAAATAAAAAGTTTTTCTCGCTACGGTAATAAGAATACGAAATTCCGGACTCGTTTCGCTTCAACAATCGCGTCAATGAGAAAAAGATTTGAATCTCGATGGAGTAGGAATTTGCATTCTTTTTAAGATAATTATTTTTTAGAGAAAAATGATGGTAAGTAATTACACACGCTGGTCGTAAAAAAAAGTATGTAAAGCTTTTAGAGTCTTTTTTAACAACTTTTATGGTTTTCTTCGGTGAATTCCTAAAAAAAAATTTCGCATCGAACATGAAATATCTTACTGAAATAATATTTGCAAAATTTCCAGTATATCGATCTCTTTTGATATAATATTGCACAAATTTTTATATTCGTAATCTTAATTTATCTTAGAAAAAATGATTAGCTATAATAGCAAATTATAAATTTTTCGAAGTGAATTCAAGTTTTAAAAGATCACAATAATAAGTAGGAACCAAATTTTGATAATTGACAACTTTTACATATTTATTCATCTAGCATAATAAATAAACATGTTGCTGTACACACAGAGATGTTTAATACCTTACACCACCTTTTGTAAATGATAAAAGCAACATTGAGCTAATCGAAAAATGTCAGTCATGCAAGACTTCAAATTAATTTTAACTTTAAAAGAGTTTTGAATACTCTGGCGATTGAATATTGACGAGTAAAAAAAATGAGACGATTTGCGTTCTCTGGATAAATACACGTTGTCCCGTGAAGGGAGAGCGATCGAGAGAGAAGCTCGCTCAGAACCGAAGTACGAAAATATAGATAAGGAAAGGCGTGTGTGTGTATGTGTGTGTGCTGGTGAATAAGCAAAGGGATATCTTTTAAAGATCCGAAAGGTTTGGCGCGCTCGCGGTCACGTCGTTTCTACACTATAAGTCTCGACACCTTGAAGTCACGGGTCCGATGTGCCTCGAAGAAGAAGAAGAAGAAGAAGAAGAAGAAGAAGCAGAGAGCAGGCTCGCGGTTGCTTCTCGCGCGTACCAATGAACAGATACGGGGCGTACACGTACATAGGATCGATTCGTACGAGAGCTCGGCTCGTGTGCGCTCCGAGTTTTCTGTAGTTCTCCGCTGCTCCCGCTGTTCCGGGGACTCCGAAGCAACGCAGAGCTGCCGTTGGGAAAGAGAAAAAAAAATAACAGAAAAATGTTTTAAAAAAAGCTCGGTTACACGTTATACGAGAGAGAGGAGTTCCATCCAGCCTGGAGCACAGACACGCGCGCGCGCGCGAAGGATCGCGTTTGCCGATCGGCCGAGGAGATAACGCGCGAGAGAAAGAGAGAATTCCAACAGACAACACACCGAGTCCCGAGACTTCGAGACTCGAGCTTTTATACTTTGCAAACTCCGTGCCCAGGAGTAACTTCCTCTTTCCCTCTTTCTATATACACACGCAAATATTTATATACTTGTGACCGCGTGTGTGTTTCTGTGTATACCAGTCTCTGTGTCCACATCAATTATCTATTTTAGTGTTTACCTTCCGTACCCACGGTTTCGTCTCCGTGCTTTTTTATGCATTTTAACAAACATAGATTCGCTTTTTCGATCCTGCGATCGGTTGAGAGGTGCTCAGATGGTGACAAAAAAATTATAAAATTAAAACATCAAAATAGAGTGTCTAGATAATAAAAGAGTGGCACTAAAACACAATCATATTTTATACCAACTTTATTCATTAAAAGTATAGATTTAATTAAGCGATCTGTATTCATGAAACTGACGTTTCAAAAAGTTTAGTTTTCATATTTTGAATTTCCACGATTTTTTTCTTTTCAGGATATGATTCCATTATAGTAATCACGTTCGAAAAATTCCACTAGAAAATGAATTATGCATCGATATCTTCATTAATTTAACTATGGCAATGTGAAAGTCAGAATGCGTGTTAACAATTTATAAAATGGGTGTACGTACGTGAAATCGAAACCCGTTTCGAAAAAATCGAATCTAAATTTTGAGTATTGGTCAAACGCTCTGTACATATTTGTACGTGGGAAAAAGATAATCCGCTTGACATTGTAGTGTGAAGATTAAACGTATAAATATGTGTATAGTGTAAAAGAGAAGATCCGTTCGAGAAATTCGAAAGTCGACAGAGGAGCGTGCGCGCAACCACCGATTCCTTTCTTCCCAGGTAGCCTTGTAAATTTATCGAGGCTCGTGGTCCATCGGAGGTAAGTGAGAAGTAGGCAGAAGGAGGGAGAGAAAAGAGCCGGAGAGAAAGAAAGATAAAGACTTTGGGTGAAGAAAAAAGATCGGTATGAGATGTCGGCTGGCACCCCTGCCGTTTTTGACAGCATCTCATTCGCCCTTTTTCCACTTTCCAAAACCGTATTCTCTTTCATCCTTGAGATGCATGCCTACACATGCCTCGGAGAGACCCAGAGCCTGATTCGCTAATTCCACGAGCTTTGGAAAAATATCGGAAATCGTATCTTTCCAAATATTATTGGCTCTCGCTGATAAATCGGATTTGAAAAATCTGACAGAACCGTCGGGGTGTACACGACTTTTCAGCTTTCACTTCAACAATTCGGAAGCCACGCACTTGTATTCTTTTTTTTTTCTTCATTCTTTCCAGTCACCACCGTAACTAGTACCATTGATATTTTTTTATTGTCGCACAAATTGAGGTCGAACGGAATTTTTTGTGGACACATTCGAGGGTCCTTCGTAGAAGAAATGCCGGATAGAGAGCTTTTTTGGAACGGAGAGACCGCCTGGACGGAGAAGAGGATCGCGTTGATTCGAAGGTCGAGCTCCCCCGCGGAGTTTCGCCGAGCGCGAACGTTCGCGAGCTCAGCGTGTCCTCTTCTCGAGAAACGAGACAAGAAATGAACGGGGAAGGAAAAAAAGAGAGGAAGAGGAAGATAAAGAATAAGAAAGAGAGAAATAAAGAAGAAAACTGGGTGGATTCTAGGAGCGTCCGGCCAAGGCGCGACGAATTTCAGGATTGTAAATCCACCGGGCAGTCCCATTACAAGTTTATTACCTGAATAAGGTGCCACAGGACGCACGCGACACTTGCCAATGTCCAAATTCTGCGTACATCGCTCCGCGCTATGAATCCCTATAGCCATAGAAATAACGATGAAATTTCGACTTTTCCCACAGAGCCTGCAAAACCTTCATATTTTTCGCCCTCTTTCACGAAACAACGCCCTTGGACAGTCGGAGACCCTGAGCTCCTCAACCTCCTTCCCTCTTTTCCTAATGATTGACTATACCGCGAGCAATTTTCACGCTGCTATTCACCTGCACAATTTTCCCTTCTCAGGAAGAACTCGGATTTTTTCCGCTTTGCTCGAAAAGGCCACATAATTATGGAGAACAAAACAAGAATTGATTGACACGTCACTTTTTAGTTCATTTTTTTTACTTTAGTAACTCATTAATAAAAGTCAATGTACATCCATTCTTGAAAAATATGCATTAAAAACTATAATTTGATCACATTATTCACATTTTGATCAAAAAAAGGGTTTTGATACTTTCAGGCAATATTCAGGGAATAGGTTTTTGTGCTATATTTTGTGTATCTATACATATATGTATAAAAATGAATCTTACTGTAATGTAAGTATACACGGCACCATCTTGACAATTTGGAATTTTTATATATCGGTGTAGTATAGTACTATGAATTTATTAACAGGATTTTTTTCACAGTATATTTACATCTTTATAAACCTATACAAATATAAATATCTTTTTTTTTATTTTATATAAATTATAATTTTTTTGTATTCTTAAGCTTAAATTTTAGCGTCCTGTTACGAGCCATCGATCGTGGTCCTTCAGCTCTTATATATCGGTTTTTTTGATTATTCGGCGTCAAGACCGTGTCGTTAGATATAAAGTCGAACAAGATTTTATTTGTGTATTTTATGTTAATTGATTTTATTTTCGAGTATGGAAGAATCTTTTCACCGTCGTATTTTTTTTTCTGAGAAGACCTTTAATGTACTCGTTATCGATTTGGAGAAAAATGAAAATTATGAAGAGGAACGATACTGTCAACGAAGCACACGAATTAAGAGACAAAGGGGGGTTGACAGGAGTATACGAGGCAACGCAATCTCGATTGTTTCTTCGTGAAGGCTTTCTCTTCGATGAGTGTTTTGGGTAAAGCGTGTATTGCGAGCACAGATTGGCGGGATGGCTCGTAAACGAATTTGTTCCGTCGATCCCGGGGCTACAGCTATAGGTATACACGTTTATTAATGTCTCAATACGTGAACGTAAAACGCGACGAGAGTTCGGATTTTTTGGACCGTTCGAAAGAGAGAGAGAGAGAGAGAGCAAGAGGACGAAACAGGAGAGAAAATACGCACAGACTCGAGTCCGGTAATGCGAACACGTTGCGAGAAACCTCTACGTCTGATTGTGTGAGGAAATAGCGAGTGAGAGCCTCGAAGAGCGAGTTTTGCTTTTTAACGGTGTGTCGGCTCTCGGGTATAGTGTATCGTATATTTGCACACATACCGAGTGTCCAAAAAATATCGATCGACAAATCCGATACCATGAAATCAAGTGAACGCGTCACTTCGTTTCATAATCAAATACAATACGGATTTTTGACAGCTGTCAAAAATTATTAAATAAAATAAGTATTTTTTAAGAATTTGAGACTGCGGTCGATTAGAGAATGGAATATTTTTTTATATTATATTGAAATGATTGTATTAAAATCTGCATGCTGGTTCAATTGGGAACCACATTAATTTACCCATATGATGTATCTCTCAATCTAATTCTCTTTTAAAATTGATTCATCTTGCTAAGAGAAAAGACTCAAGCTCTTAATGAACGAAAAAAATTGAAGCATTCTCAAGAATATTAAATTTTCAATTCCAATACTCCGTTCCAATAATTATGACACCCTTGAAAAAAATTGAAGCATTCTCAAGAATATTAAATTTTCAATTCCAATACTCCGTTCCAATAATTATGACACCCTTGAGGTAAAAAAAAATTGGAGTGAGATTTTGAAATCTGTAATTTCTTGATAGAGAGATTATTTCGAGGACAGCCTATACAGATTGGCATTAGAAGGTACGAAACGGCGATGGGATCGTCTCCCACCTCAACGGGGCCTCTTCGCGTTACATCCAATTACGGCGCGTGGAAGTTTTCGGCCAGGGACTCAGTCCCCTCTCTCTCTCTCTCTCTTTTTCTATCGCCTTCTCTCTTACTCTCTCATTCTCCACATGCACACACATGTGTACGTGTAATATTCGCTTTGAAGGACCCCCGCGCAGCGTTTCCGTCCGGCTTTTATAATAACACGATATACAATCTTACGGTGAGAGCAGCGAGGTTGCCAGAGCGGCACGAAAGTTATTTCCTCGGGCCAGACACACACGCTATTTCCTATCCTCTATATTATTATGAATCTACAATGCTGTTAACACACGATTCCCAATCCGAAGATATAACTCTCGAAATTTTCGCTACAATACGAAAAATGCTTTTTCTTTTCATTTTTAGCGAGCTGCAAGGCATAATGATTACTCGAAGGAATCCATCAGGACTTTTGGGCTCGTGTGAATTTTTTGGTGAGTGTGTATATAAAATATTTATTCCTTTACTTTTGATCAGAATTTATTAAAATCGATGTAAAATTGATTGACAGAAAAGAAAACAAAATACATCATCGATACATTTTCTGTGCATGTTAAAAAGAATCCTTTTGGCATAGCTGCACGTTAGTGTAGATTTCACCTGGTATCGTGGCTCGTGGAGATGAGTGATTTTTAATAAATACAAAAATAAATAGACACAGCCAATCGGGTGTTAATTAGATCGTTTTATTATAAAGAATTACGATATTCGACATATCATATCGGAAATAAATGTTTCGATAATACTTGAAAAAAGAGTATTGGGATATATCGGATGCATACCCAAAAATGATTTTTAATAAAATAATTTTGAGAATTTGACTATAGTGCAAAATCCTCCGAGTTCGAAATAAAAATGAATCAGAATGCTGAATCTGTTTATTCCAAGACAATAATTTTGCGAATTTTGACTGTATGTGTAAAATACTTCGTGTATTGCCGTGAAAAAATGATAGTTCAGATCGAGGACAGAGATGGAAATTAAATCGGAAGATTATTACGCGTCGCGAGAGAAAGAGTCGAGTTGTACGAGGCGAACCAAGCGAAAAGCAGGATTAATTGAGTCATTAGTTACGAGTGCGCGAGCGAGGCGTACGGAATGAGCGAGCGCGTCGCCCTTATAGTCGAGCGAGCAGAGCCGAGACGAGCCGAAGGAAACCGAGACCAGTGGACTCTCATTTCGTATAAAGCAAAGAAAAAGACGACGACGCGGCCAAGTTCGGCTGTATTTTTCGGTGGTGTAAGAACGACCAGGCAGCGAGAGAGGAAAGAGAGAAAGAAAGAGGACTCGTTTCGTGGGGAGCTTCGAGTTTTGCGTCTCCATCGTCGGAGGTCTTCGCGTGGGGGCGAGGCCACCATGTTCCTTCGCTCTCGACTCTTCTTTCTCTCCTTTCCTCCTTCTCTCTTATTCTTCCTTGGTCCATATATCGGCTTCGCGGTCTTCCTCGCATATATTCGCTTCGACAGACTCGCGCCATCTTTCTCCAGGCCGAGCTGGACCGAGAGCCGAGAAGAGCGAACGAACAGCCACCTTGGGGCGCCTCCGGGTGGCGAACCGACCAACCTGCCTCGCGCTTCGCCGCCTCGCGCACACATTTACCCGATTCAACACCACTATCCTCTGCCGCCTTTCAAATATTTTTCATCAATTTACCATTTATTCGCCTTTTTCGATGACACTTTTCGGATTTATGATTCAAATGAATTTATTCCATCCGAAATTTTGCTGAAATACCTTAATCCCGGGTTTCTATTTTTTCCTACAATCTTTTATGGTTCTTCAATTTTATGAGAATTTGTAACGAGTAAATCGATAAAAAATTATTCATTTTCTTACGTATAGATAAATTTTGCTGTCTATATCCAATTCTATTTCTGACTGTCTAATTTGTTCACCCTTTTTATTAGTCACGTTTT
The DNA here is from genome assembly GCA_030522605.1 of Cremastinae sp. B BG-2022a. Lineage (NCBI taxonomy): Eukaryota > Metazoa > Arthropoda > Insecta > Hymenoptera > Ichneumonidae > Cremastinae sp. B BG-2022a. The sequence goes on along the minus strand of JAPYYX010000346.1, from coordinate 17,820 downwards.
TCAAAATTTGCAACTAATAAAAATCATTTTTTTATTTCTCAGGAAATTTTCATCATTGAGATCATTACCTTAAACAAAAGAAATTATAATCAGCGGATTGATAAAACTTAGTTATTCTTTCATATTAGCATATTATAAAAATGAAAGAATAAAATCCACATGAGATTTAAACAACTAAACTGAAAAATTAAATAGCAAAAACGAGTGCATCCATTTTCCAAGCGAGTCCCGTTGGATTCTTTTCTCACTGATGTTTACATAAAAATGTAACACGAGGATAAACAATTTTCCCACGCTGGCGAAAGTGTGTCCACTCGGTTCTTTTTTTAACGACAAAAGGGACTGGAGTCCAGAGCGTGCCCAATAGTTGGACACGGTCTCGTTAATGGGCGAGATTCTCGCTCTCTTCTCGATCGTTAAAACTGGCATACACTTGGAGAAAAATAATATATCCACATGCGCTATATAGTTTTTAAAGCGTTAACGGGGTCCCGATCTGGGCAAAATGAGTGTATCGATGTTGGAAAGGTCGAGAGAGTGCCGAAAGAGAGCGAGCCGACTGGGAGACAAATATATATATCTGCGGGTACATGTATTATGTAAGTATATATATGTAGCTGGACACTTCGAGGCGTCTTCTTTGGGTATAAAATCCCGAGAAACGAGGAACAAATTATCTCGTCAGGTCGAATAATGGTCCGGGTCGAAAGTCCACGGGCGGCAGCAGCGAGGGCGTTGATGCTGGAGAGAAATTCTCAGCTCCAATGAACCTACTAGGACACGAGCACATAGACCGCTTGCTGCCTCATTCTTTTTTCTATATCTATACAAAAATATATATTCCTTTGGCCTTTTTCTTCGCCTTTCCTTATTCTTCTTTTTTCTCGAGTTGCCAGGACGATACGCTGACTTTACTTCTCTCTCTCTCTCTCTTTCTCTATACGTGTGCGTCTCTCTCACTCTCTTTTCTCGATGTTACTCTCTGGCCCGAAGCGATACAAGCGGCAGCTCGACGAGACGACTAACCCGCTGCCTAGCGCCCTGCGTGTCGGGCCAGGCGGCTCCTTTCCTACCTGATGAGTTCGAGGATCGAGAAGAGCGAGGGAGAGAGAAAGAAGCTCAGGAGCGGAGAGGGTGCGAGTTGCGTTTTAAACGCACATGCGGAGGCTTCTCTCTCGGTCTTGCGTGTAGGTGTGAGTTGACTTCACGACGCATACACGTGTATCTTTATCTCATTCCCTCGTCCTCGCGCATCGGGCGTCCTCTTTTTCTCCTCGGGCAAGAGGAGCAAACGGTTAATGAGCCCGAACTGCGGGGGTTCTCTCTCCAAAAGTTGGGGAACCAGCTCGTGAACCGTCCGCTCTTTTCTCGTCGCAGCATCACCGCATCGTCATCAACTTCGATCGCCCTTGCACCCTCGTCATCTTCCTGGAATACACCGCACGCTCGAGATCCCTCCTTCCCATTCCCAGAGCCTATTACCAACTTTCCACCATCTTTTGGCAATTTTTCTTGGCGTTCATTATTTTTCCCAGCGCGTATCCAGGCTCTTCCTCTTTAAAGCTTGGCGACTCCGTGATTAATGTTGTTTGTTTTAGACTTTCCGAGAAACTCGATCCGTCTCGTATATACTATTGTATATACTCGAGATCGATGATTCCTGAACGAGTCCTCGAATCATCTTGTCAACGGGTGACTTCGAAGCTTGTTTTCTCTTTGTCGGGATTACCGCCGACTCTCTGATAACAGAGACGGAAACGCCGCAATACTGGGAGCCAGTTTGAGAGGAAACGAGAGCGAGCTCGATGCACCAGCTCATCCCTCGACGATCGTCCGATGGGGATGAGCGGAAAAGAAAGATATGAAGAGAATGAGCGAGAGCGAGCTCGGATGAAGACGGAGTCGAAGATGAAGAGAATAAGAAGATGGTCATAAGACATCTCGAGGAAGAAACGAAGAGGTGGAGAAAGAAGAAGAAGACGTTGGTATAAATCGGTGTGCACAGCGGCTCTGAGAGGAGAGTGGGATCTTCCACCTGACCAACAGAGGTACCGCTCTGGCAACATCCCCCCTCGTAGTAACCTACTCCATTCGTTGGCACGGCCCATCTTATCCCCTCTTTGATGCACATCTCTCCTCGTATAGCTCACTCCCGAGATCCCGTGCCGCGGGAAAGAAATTCTCCCGGTGCAGGAGAGGAAGGGGATGCTTCGGTGCACGAGAAAAACGATATTCCACATACGTATGCATGTGTGCATACATGTATGCTGTTGATATAAATGGACTTCTTACAGCTCATTCCTTTCATCCGCAGTTCTTATATGTGGGACTTTTACCTGAATGCAAAAAAAAAATATTTTTCAGAAGGGTGGACACTCGTGCAGAAATCACTGATTTTTGTTCCTGACGGAGTGTATAACACACGATGAAGAAAAAATCTGATAAGAATTATAAAGACGAAAAAGTTTGATTGAAAGATCAAACGGAGCAACGTGAGGGGGGGGATGGCGAAAATTCAGGGACTCGTGTTTTGCTTATTGAGGGGTTTCCGAGAGACGAGTAACAAGTGAGCGGCAATTGTCGTGCCGCGTGATCGAAGAGTCGTGCGTGTTCGAGCGGACACGAGACGGAAGCCTGTTTCGAGATTTTCGTTTTACTCACAGGGACAACGAGGCATGCAGCGGGAGAGAATAACGCGAGCGAGATCTCAGTGATGAGAAAAAAGTCGAGGCACTTGACGAGAAAGAGAAAGAGAGAGAGAGAGAGAGAGACAAAAAAGAAAAAGATGGAAGAATGGGCGATGTTGCCAAGAGGTTCGCGCTGTGGCAGTTCCGAGCGGCGAGAGATGTTCTCCGCGGACCGACGAGAGATGCGTTCCTCGTTTTTTCGTTTACACACTGGATTACATGCGGCTAGCATGCGGGCTACTCGGTGTGCGCTGCAACCGCTTTTTGCTAAAAGAGCACACGCTGGATCATCGTCATCATCGATCGACCATCAGCTCTCTCTCTCTCTCTCGTGTCTTGAGCTCCCTCATGCCAGCGATCCTGCACGGCCACCCGTGTCTCTCGCCCTTCGAAGATCCCTTCCCATTCATCCTATCATTCTCCTTCTATCTACTTTTATTTTATCAAGCTCTTATTATCATTGTTCTATTCCTCTTTCATCAACTCTTGAGACGTCGAAGATTTTTGTGTATTATCTCAAAAGCGAGATTCAGAAATGATTTTACAAAAATCTTTTTTTGCTTCTGAAGTTGTTTGCTCTTATTTTATTTTTCCATCATTCCTAAAAGTTCGATTTTTTTCTTTCAACACGTTTCGCCTTCTGATTTGCATGATTTTAATAATCATATGAGCACACTTTTGAAAATCATTTGCCGCCACCATGAAATTTTCTGATTCATTAGACTTTTGCTTTTTTCGCATATATTTGTGTATTTACCTTCGAACAGCTCAGCCATCAGAAGCGCGAGAAACGCTTCTCCCTATGAAGCACGTTAGCATGGATATGTTTTCACTGTGCCAACAGCTCTCTCCTCCGAGTCAAGAGGATAAACTTCTCGGCACCTTTCGTGTATATATGCTCACGTTATAGAGATGTTGCCGAATGTGTATCTTGTCACAATTTGTGTCATCTTCCGATTAAACTAATGGTTCTTCATTTTTATGGTTAAACTTTTATTTATTTATTAAAATGATACAATTTTATTCTCGACAATGTATGATTTAAAATAAATATGTGCGAAGCCTATCCTCTGTCTCGATGAAGACAGGATAAAACGAGATTAAGAGTTGCTAATCCTCGGTTGCTCGGTAATACTCATCGCGCAGTAATTATACGATTGTACGCTCAATTACGCGTAGTAATGAACGAGCGATAAATCGCCGATGATTATACGGCAGCCAATTATCTCGCGGTGCCAAAATAGTCATGCGTTTAAACACTATTAGTCGCGGGCTTAAATTACTTCGAAACGGAAGAAAAATCTCTGCATTTCGTTATTTTTTGTTTAACGTTTATATACACATGGATACGAGTTTTTTATAAATTGTGTTAATAGCAAATATACGTATAATTTACATGAAAGGTTAGCATATGAACTTTCAATCGTATACATTTTATTCAAAATTTTAGCTTATAGATCATAATTAATAATTTTTGTTTAAACCAAATTAGGAATAACTTAGAAAACTTTGTTATTTTTATAAATTTTTAGTAAACAAAATTTTCAACGCAAAGGACTTCTTTGATATGATGGAGAATATAATACGAAAGTAGGCGAGCGAATCGGGATGGATTGAGTTATCATTAAATGAAAAATTGCTATACCTCTTTATCGAAGTTGCTCTATATATTTTCACGCGGAACAACTTATTTATCCGAACGCGAGCGCACCTGTGTAATCACACGTTCTCGAGTTCCTCGCCTCGGTGAAGAGGTCCCCGAGGCTTGTTTTATGCAGGAGGACGAAGAAGCTAACGATATTTCTCGAGTCGAAAGGACAAACGTCCGGCGAAGAACCCGTTTGACGGAGAGGAGCTGAAAAAAGAAAGAAAACGAGCGAAAAAGAGAGGATGAGAAACGAAAAGCAGCAGAAAACTCAGTTCGTCCTCTCATCCGTTCTTCCTTTCTCCAGATCTTGGGAAGTCTTTCTCGCGATCCGGTCCAATTAGGGCATGCTCGATTTAGGAGAAACATCCGGTGCTAAATGCAGGCTCGCGAAGGATTTCGAGAATTGTGCGTGGACGAAGCTCCCGGACGGCTTCTGGCGATGCTCGTCAGGACCGCGGAGTCGCATCAGAGAGGATAAAGTTCGTACGGAGGTACGAGAGGACGTACACACACGGCGCAATAGCCGCGAGAAAAGATGAGCGGAGAGACAAGTTTTCGGACAGGAGTCTGACAGGATCTCTCCGGAGGATGAAATCATCTCGAATCGCGCGGCTCGCTCGAAAGGGATTGGACAGAAGAGTTAGATATATATGTATATATATACATCTTGATTTTACCACGGGGTTCGCCGAGCGATCGCTCGACGGTAATTAGGTAGCGGCGACCGACAAGAGAAGAGACAGAGAGCGAGCGAGAAAAAGATTACCCGCGAAGGGGCGTGAGAGAGGGGAGCAAAGGGGAGTGGAGGAAAGGGCTCGGGGGAAGGGCGCGAGAAGAACGGAGGGAGAGCCCGCGAAGGGCGAGAACATGGCGGATTGACGTGCCGCGGTGGGAGGAACGCGCAGACCGGCCGAAAATCAACAAAATAATGAGCGGCGGGTGTTTGGCGACGAAGTGAGAAGAACCGAGCACGCAGAGCCCAACAACCGACGAGAGAACACACGTCGATCTCGGAGTGGGAGAGAGAGAGAGGATGGAGCGCAACAGGTTGGGTCGAATCGTGCGTGTTTTCTCTCTGTCGCTCGACGGCACCCTCCAAATTTGCCTCGACCGCAACGAGCCGAGGGACTGGTTAATGACTCTATGCACCTCGTTCCTCCTCACGCTAGTGATTAGCGGAGATCGCCCCGCTCCTATTTCCTCCTTCGCTCTATTAACCCGAGCCCCTTTCCTTTTCCCAACCCAAAAACGACGATTACATTTTTTCCGATCTTTTTTTTATATATTCCACGATTCGGTCAAGATATACCGCTCCTATTATTATCATCCGTTTCCCCATACAGCATCCTATTAAAAGGTGACCCCCGCTCTCTTTTTCTCCTATAGTACTTTTTAATACGCCCTCGAAGACCTTCGACCGGGTAATTGATTGTTTATCCCCAGCGCGTTAATCTCTATTAAGTTTATATACAGGAAAATCTTGTAATTAGAGAAAATCTGGGTTTTCATTGTGATGGAAAGTTTTAAGATGAAAAAATGTATTTCAAAGTGGTCATTTCGGCCTTTAGAAAGAGTTTTCGAGATTCTCTATCTCTTTTTTTCGTTCGTACATCTTACTTAGAAAACTTCTAGTTCCGCTGAGATAAAAAGAATACAAAATCAATACAAAAATATTGCATACATATAAATCGCGTATGCATATATTGCATAGGTATGTGTTGACACACGTGTTGATAATTTCCGAGTTCATTTTACTGTTTATTAATTCTCAACTCGTTAAACCATGAATATCATATAGAATTATAATTCCGATCTTGATCATGAAATTTTTTTTTGAAAAAAAATCATCGTTTCGATTTTTGAAAAGAATATTCAAGATCTTTTCGTATTTCAAAAACGTGTATTTTGATCATTGTGACCATTTTTAAAGAAAACAACTGAAATAAAAATCTGTTTCGAGCTTTGAAAATAATTTTCAGGATTTTTCTTTCGTATATATGTAGATGACGATGAAGCGTGTAAGAGTCGAGCGGAAGTTTTGTGTATGCGAATCGGATGGTTTATAGTGTCACACGTGTTGATAATTTTCGGTCCCGTTAAACCGCTGGTTAAATACTCTCGGACTTTGGGACTGAAATAACTGCAAAAGTTTGCTTGGGGTCCTTCTCAAATTCCTCGGTTCGGCTACCGAGAGGCGACGAGAGAATGTTTCTTCAAAATACTCTCTTTCCCCGTATATATAGTCACACATGCGAGCATGAGAAAGCGCAAAGTCGCTGAGAAAGTTAAAGATCGGGGGAGGAGAATTGAAAAAAAGAAGGCGAGAGGACGGAAAGATGAAAAAAAAGAGAGGAAGCAGAAATGCTGACGACGGGGAGGATAAGATGAGAACACGAAACAGCAGGGATTGACCTGCCAACGGAATAACTCGCTAAAAAGGACACTTTTGAACGCGCGGCCCTCATCCTGAAACGTTCTTGAAAATACGAGCGCGCGGACATCCGAGAATCTTGTAACATGAAAAAGAAAACCTTGTTGCTCTTGACTGTCCCTCTTTTGAGAGCAGCAACGACGAGGACGGCCCGCGGGCTCTTTAACAAAATGGAATTTTTCCGTTGTGCGAGCCACGACCACCGGAAGTCGAAGTTCCTTCAATCGGACGAAGAAATCTATTGCCACGCGAGAGAGACCCTCGGTACAGCCTCTCTGACCCTCGGGATAATAATTCCACATTTTTTTTCTCATCTTCCAACAAATGAGCCGAAAAATCGAAGCGATCATGCCTCCAAATGATGACATCGAAACGCTTTTTTTCCCTGAAAAATCAACCATTCAAATTTGTACGGGGAGAGATTAAAAAATAAGGAAGAAAAATTGTCAATCCATTCGAGATTCCATTTCGATTCCGCTCTATCTCGTTTGTTGCTTATTTTCGTATTTCACGAAAGAGCAACTCAATTATCATAGTTCGCGACAAGGTGCGGTATTAAAAGTCGCCATCAACGAAAAGAGAGAGAGAGAGAGATGAGCCGAAAAAATGAAAAAGAGTAAAGGAATATAGAGAGAGACACAGTGCGCATGCATATATATATAGAGATTATATCGGCTGTCAAGATAATCCCGCAATTCGAATACCTAGAAATCTGTTTCTTTTCTCCCGCTGCTTACTTTTTCTTGCCGTCTCCTCTTCGTTTTCTGTAATAAATATCCGATAAAAACTGTCGAATAAAGTTTCCTTCGTCACGAATAATTTCACATTATAAAATCCTCGGGCTCCTTGGTAGAAACATTCAAATTACGAAAGATCAACGACGCCCGCAGTACGAGAGAATGAATGAGTTAATAAGGGTCTAACATACATACTGTCGAGGAGGAAGAGGAGGAGGTGGAGGAGGACGAACGAGAGAAGAGAGCTTAGGAATTCAGAAATATATCGTCTGTGTATACATGTATATAAAACCAAAGATCGTCCTTCTCCGTCTTTTCCTGTCAGGGAAGAAAGTGAGGGGAAGAGAGAGAGAGAGAGAGGTATCGGGGCGTTAGAGAGCTGTGGGTGCTCTGGTGCTAGTTGAGTTGTCGAGCTGACACGCGTCCTCTCTCGCCTTCCTCTCTTTCTCTCTCCTCCGCTCGATCTCGCTCTGGCTTTTTCCCCTCCAGCGCTAGATCCCTCGATCCTCTCCCACCATCCTCGAATTTCGCATCTCTCTTTTATTCTCCTCGCTTTTCTCTCTTCATCGACCTTTTCCTCTTCGCATCTCTGCGAGATCCTTTTGCGAGAAGGAGAGAGAGAGAAGAGAGGAATCTCTTTCTTCATCGGACAATGATCCTTCTCCCTCGCACGTACCTCAAGAGCGGGTAAGTCCTTCTTGCTCTTTTCCCCTCTAACTTTGCACACAAACGAACTTTCATCCCCACTCGACTCGCAGCATCTTCGTTCGGTCTGTTCGACATTTGTTCTCTGTCTTTCTTGATTTTTCTTTCATTTTCTCTCCCTCTCTCTCGCTCTCTCTCTCTTTCTCTCTTTTGGTCTCATTGCTATGTAGGTGCCACGAGATTCTCCACCAGCTCTCGCTCTCGCTTGTTTTTGAATTTTGTGTATGTACCGCGCTTCGAACGCGCGCGCGCGCGGGAGTTTCTCGTCGCACGCCCACCGTTCGGGCAATGCACACGCCTCGGTGCTGCTTCTACTCGCCGCCACTACCCGTCGCGCCACCGTTCCCCTCCTCATCACTCGTCACTTGCTCAACACGCTCCAGTACCGCCATACCCGTCAGAGGATAAACACCAATGCCGTTTCTTTTTTTTTTTCGTTTTCCTCAAAACGCCGACACCAACTCCGGCTGTTATCCCACGATTGACCCAATGTCATGATCGCGAGTGAATTTTCGCTCCGATTGGGAAGAGCATCCTCATTGCGCGAAAAACAATTTTAACGGTGATGGGATTAGTGGACGGGAATTAATTTTCGAAACTTCGTTTATCGCCGATGCTCATTTGTGATATATCGACTGACTTGTCTCGTTGAGAGTTTTGATTTGTCTATTTGTCTGTTTCGGAGTGGATATCTTTTTGGACGGTGCCACGACTGGAGTGTCTTCGTTTTGTGAATTATGTTTCAGTCTGCACGACGAAGTGAGGATTTTACGAGACGAGAGAGTGACGGAACGAATCAGTGAATCTGTGAAGAAATTTTACTTTTTTTTGACAAGTTTTGGATAGTTTATTTCTCACGTGCTTGTGTCGAAACACGAGTCGGTGATGTGACGAGTGTTTTGGAGATTCGGAAAGAGACGAATGTACTCGATCTTGGAGAAAATTTGATTCGATGAGTAAATTTTTTTCAGATGTGCAAAAGAGCGATGTTGGATCGGTAATTCATCTATAAATAGAGAAAATCGATAAAACAGAGAGCAGAAATTTGAAAGAGATTCAATAAATACCGAAAAGACACTGGAGTCGCGAGAGCGACGGGCAATGCCGGACCGTGTTGAATTGACAACGAATGAAATCCCACATTCAACAGGTTCGATCGTTAAAAAGAAGAAGCGTGTTATACCGAAGAAATTCGTAGAACCATCCGGTCGAATTTACGATCTTCCAAGATAATAAAACAGCGATAACAACTCGAGACAATCTTTAGATGCGCGATCGCCGACGCGACAATCTCACTGCTCAAAGAATCGAAGACAGCATCCGAGGATTAAGAGAATAAACTCTGAGAAAGATGAAGCGTTAGCAAAACTCCCTGAACTTTTCTCACTGCTGATGATAATCATTGATTTAAACGTTGTGGACTATGCAGAAAATTTGGAGGAACACTGAGAAGGGATCAACCGCCGTGATGTTAAAAGTTGAGAGCGGAACGTCACCCTGACGACACGATTTGAATTTCAGAAGAGGACCAAAATAAGGATTTAAATCGACCCAGAGCGAAATAAGAGATAAACATATGATCATAAGGATTAATCATTGGTTAAATCTAAATAAGTAATAGTATATAAATCTATAGTGAGTGTGTGTACAGTGTATTGTGCGGGAGGAGGGTGGTGATGATCGTCGTACGAGCGACGATATAATAAAAGGGATTTGGAGAGATAAAGAGTAAAACGTGGTGGATAAAGATGCCGGAGAAGGAGGTGGCCTATCATCAGGAGGCATTCTCGCTGTTGCCACCGCCGCCACCACCTCATCATCCCCACTCTGCGTTTCACGCTACCTTTCACCCTCATGCGCACCACGGGCCGCCCCCACCGTCTCCCTTTCATACGCATCATGGACCGCCCCCGCCGCCACATCCAGCAGCGGCGGCGGCCGCCGCAGCCGCGGCTTGGGAGCATCACGCCGCGGCCGCCGCCGCGGCTGCTGCAGCTTTTCACGCCCCACCACCGCATCCGTAAGTTTTCCCAAATCATCTCTTATCTTCATTCTTTTCCTCCCTGATATATTTATCATCGGCGATATTCCGTATGTTTTGATTGTCTAACGACGTATGGGTGAAGAGACTATTTACTCATTTCATGCACACAGTCAACGCGATCGTGGGGGTAAATGAAACGTTTTGTTGGATTACAGAAATTTATTCATTTCAACCAAATTATACTGAAGCACTTCACACCCCATCATCGCATTCATAAGTTTTCATAAATCGTCATTATCTTAATACATGATGAGTTTGAAGTTTATTTATTTTTCAACACTGAATAATTCCTATTGCTAAGTATGATATTAAAGTGCAAGAAATCCGCGCAAAAAAATTTGTTGATGGAGTAATGAACAATACGATTTAGGAGCAATCGCGAAAAACTTGTTCAAAAATTGCATAAATTTACATATACACCTGCATTAAATTCTTATCTCCGTAAAGAATAATTCAATGCACAAAATATGACTATTATAAATTTTAGAGATAATTCCAAACCACGCTATATTTTACTCTCTTTTAACATTTATTTTAATATTTTCAAAAAGATATAAGATACGATAATGATATACACTTAGATTTTTCTAAAAATATTAAAATAACCAGATCGTTTATAGTTCACCAATTAACGAAATTTAGTGTTTTTTAGTTTACGTACCTGGAAGTTTATGATTCACAAGGATAATAATCTTTTCCCCACGTAATAATTTTCATTGGCCTTTTATCGATAAATACCGCTACAGAGGAAAAGTTATTAATAAAATTCGGTTTACTCTCCTTTTCAATGAAATACTCACCATGCACATCGTACATATAGCATGATTTTATGATGACAACATATCAAGGTGACAATTTAAGAACCTCTCAAGAATTCTTATTGACTTGGCGATTATTGTATCTCACCTTAGAAAAATACTATTAAAATTAATTTGGCATAAAAGGCACGAAGAAAGAGAATGTTAATACGGAAAAATGGCACGCTCCGAGGAACGTAGTCATGCGACTGTTATTTCCGTAATAATTCCACTTTCATGCAAGAGAAGCGATAAAACTGGCTAATTCACAACATGAGCGAGAACCTCGTATCTCAGACCGAAAATTGGCGTAAAAGAGTAAAAAAAAAAAGAAAAAGGCATAAAATAAAGAAATGAGCGAAGAATGTTGTCTCTTGAGTTTTATACATAAATAATTGGGATATAATTCTCAAGGGTCTTTTCTCTCTTTGGTAGGGAAAGAGCTCCCCGTGATCTCAGCCGTCGTCTCAATCATTGCGGCGCGTAACTTCTCTTCTTCACCCTGAGAACGTATCGTCTCCGTCGTTCGCGGAGAAATAAGACGCGGGCCACTGGGGGACGCGTGTAAATTTCCATTTACAACGCGCGTGTATGTAAAAGCTTGACGTTGCGGAAATCCTACGAAAGCATAAATATACTCCGATCCTGATTCATCCAGTCTCTCCTCTCTCTCTCTCTCTCTCTCTCTCTCTCTCTCTCTTTAAGTACGCGTTCTTTTCTCTTTGGACGATTTTCTCGTTTAGTCGTCGATGCGGCCGTTTCGCGCGAGAGAGGCGAAAATATTTCGCATGGATGTAAACGCGTCCACGAATCGGTAAATCCCGGGGACTCTAAACTCGTTCCGAGTTTGAGTGCGAGCCGAGGAAGCCATCGGGCCAAAAGAGAGCAAATCCGGGAGATAGACGCGACAAAAACGGAAGGCACACAGGAGAGAATTGGTGACAGAGGGAGAGAGGAGAGAGAGAGAGAGAGAGAATGACTAAAGTCAAGAGGAGGAAACGCGAATGACAGAAAGAAGGATTCATACCAGTGGATTTAATTCACGGGGACAAGAAAGCGAAGCTTTATGGATGCTGCTATTTTTTCCTCTTCCCTTTTTCTCTTTTCTTTCCTCCCCATTCTCTTCATTTTCCGCACGAATCTTTCCCCGGCGCTCCGCTCTCTTCCTCCTCTCCCATTCTATTTTTTCTTCGCTCTCCTTTATATCTTTTTATTCGTGGCAGTGTCTACTGACAGTTCGGAGCGCTGCGGGCGTCGTAAAGCTGAGCAAAGCAGCGCGAAGCGAGCGAGTTATGGGACGAAGCTCGCGAGAGAGAGTCTACCCTCTCTCCCTCTCCGGTTTGGCTCTTTATACGGCCGTCGAGGCTCACCGAGCGACGGAGAAGCTCGCCGTACGGACCTCTCGAGCGAGATTTATTCCCGCTGCGAACGAGAATTTCGCGGCGAGAAATTCACCGTGGAAAGGGAATTTAGCTTGCGCCCGCGCGGAATAAACGAGCATGCTCGGTACACAAGAGAGACGTTTTGAGAGAAGGAAAGCGAGATAAATACACGCCGGAGTATTAAAAAGTGCGCGCGAGACAGCCCGAGCCGGGAAAATGAGCGAGTAAGCGATATCCGAGCGAGAGCATCGGGAATCGAGACACGCGGCGCCAGAGCGCTGTAAAACTCTGGGCGATACACCCCGGAGACTCGCAGCATCCCACACGCGGTAAACCGTCGGTAGACCTTAAATTCATTCTCTCATTACACGTTCGACGATTATTCTTTTATCTCGTTTCTTATTCACCGAGAATCGTCGCGTCTCCTCTCCTCATCTCTTTTCTTCATTCCTCTCATTTATTCGTCTCACGATGAGCGTTCGCTCTTTTTCTTTACCGGGCGTTTCAATTACTAACTTATACAATTCTCGAGACGCAAACTGACGCTCAAAGTTTGACATCTTTTACGAGGCTGGGTGTGTAAAAAATTGAAACGTCATTTCCCTCAAGAGCGGATCTTCGACTTTTATTGTCGAGCCTCGGCGCATTCCGATTTCTCAATTTGCAAATATCTGGAATGATAATGCGTTAAATTGACCGAGGGGAATAAAGATGGGAGAGAGATTGCCGAGATTGTGCAAAAATTACGAGGAAGAAAAATTCGAGTAAAAAAATGAACATAAAGAGAGAGAAGACTCTCGAACGCGATAGGCAGGAGAAACCGTAAAAAGGCAAAAGAAGAAAAGTTGTTCGCGAAGAACAAAACAGCTTGGAGATCGGTGTAATATTCAAGAGGAAAATATGCGGCGAAGATTCGAGAGAGAGTGAGAAAAAAGGAGAGAAAAACGCGAAGCCGCGTTCTTCCCGGCCCTGAATTTTTTCGCCATTTTACTCGCGAAAAATATAAACGTATACACCGTAAAGTATGACGGGTAAAGAGGACACGCACGTACCCGGGGGGATATCGTGGGAGGATCGCTCGTAAAACTAAAGATACGTGTCGTCCGAATAATCTAACGCACCGCGTGTGCAAACGAAGCAAAAAACAACTTAAAGGAATTATATTTGACAGCGAAAAACAAACACGTCAAAACGCGTGAAAATAATAACAAGCCTTCTTTTTTGGCTTACAAAATTCTTGGAATGTTATAAAGTGCGAATATTTTTTATAACTCGGAACATCTTTATATATCATTAAATGCGTTTTAATTTCATTTTATTCTAGTTTATCAGACGAACTGAAAAAATATAGAGGTACTGCACTACTGACATTTTTATATACTTTATTTAATTATTTACTATAGACAAACGTTTTAGTGATTTTTTTTCATTGAAGACGATTCGTTCATTGAAAAAGTGTACAGAAATACTTTACAGGATGCGGGTATCCTGATCGGTATACTGAATTCGTCCCAGTTTGATTATTGTTCGAAAAGACAACGGAAACAATTGACACCTGAGACTTTCATTATATCTGCATCGAAAGGGTATTGTACAAAATCGTACGAGACGATTTCCCTCTTCACAGCTTCGAAGCATGGCCGTCGAGTTATTTCGTGCACGTGCTCGTACTTGGCTCACAACGATGTACCCAAAGATTGTACAAAATTTTACACATCGAGAGAGAGAGAGCGAGAGAGGATCTCAAATTACGTTGTTCCTGCTCTTTTTGAATCAAAGATGAATGAAGCTTCCATTTTTCTCATTTAAGATTTCGTTTTATTCAAGAGCTCAATTTCAACAAATTTATTTATTACAATAAATTATATAGATATATAAAAATTGTACATTAAAATTATCTACTCATAACTTTGCATTTCATTTCTGGTAATCGCAGAATAATACTCGATTAAAAATCCTTCTTTAATTTAAAACCTTAATTACTAAAAAAATCAAACTAAATTTCTTATAACGATTCCCGTAAATATCAAAATTCTATATTAAAATAATCTGATAGTCACGGAAGCTCGAAGTCTAATAAAAATGATCGACGACTCCTGAGTCTTTTTTCATCTTGTTCACGAAAGAAAAAAAAACGATATCGTTTCCTTTTATAAATTGGTATTGCAGCAGTTTATCGTGCCCATTGTGACGATTATGTATTCTTTTTATTGTTATCCGTGTGTAGATTGATAAATAATGTTTGTGGGCAAGGTGGCAGCGAAAGAGAATTTCGAAAAATGAGACTCGATTTGTAGATGTCAAGATCATTTGGATACAAAGCGCAGCCCGATAGTGTATTCTGATACACAGAATCTCTTTCTTTCTCACGTTGATATGGACCACTGAAGAAGCTGGCCGCCGATCTTTTTTCTACATACCACACACCTTGGCTTCTAGCGCTTCTCATAATGGAAATGTAAAAGAATGAGAAGATAAAATCCAAAGCACATACACGTTGCGGCGTTTATTTTTTTTACTTTTGCGTTGCATATAGTTAAATGCACGAACACATGAATGAAGATATGAATTAAGGACAAGTCCAACCACTTTGTACTATTTTTGTTGAAGAACTCTGATGCTAAATTGCGATTATCATGATAAAAGCTTCCCTCTTAATATAATTCTCACGAATTGGTGTGTAACAACGATGTACAATCTCTGACCCTACGTTGCAATCATGTTGACCGTCAAAAAAAAATTCGAAACTCTTTCAAAAAATTTTCTATTCGCAATTAAAATAAAATTTTTTATTGATGGTCAAAATGATACAGGTGACGACAATAATTCTGTTTATTGTAAAAATTTATCTTTATTTACCTAAAAATTTATTGAATTCGCTTTAGAGGCAACAAAGTAACATTTTCATGAATTCGAGTATTCTTCGGGATATTTTGATAGGATATGTTCTTGCGTGCGAATTTATCATCGACGCTGGCCGTTCATTGATAAATTCCATGCATTTGTGATGTTAGCTTGTTCCTGGGGTGTGGAAGGAAGCCCTCCCGCTGCTGCGTAAGCAGACTCGAGTTTCTCCCTCTTTCTCTTTCCTCGTCGCTTACCTATTGACACTCTGAAGTACGAGAAGAGATACGCGATATTCTCTGTACACCGTGATACGATACACACGACGCGTCTCGCCTTGATATGCATACACTATTTGTATATTTGTACCGTCAACGCGCGAAAGAGTGTATACGATTCCAATCTATTTATCAGACAAATGTTTTGTATTTTGCACGATGAAAAAATCAGCGGAGACATCCGATTCTTTCAATCATCAGTATCAAAGCTCTTGTGTAAATATTTTTTATTATTTTTCTTATATATTTCTGACAGAAAAAGTTTCTTCATTTCACAATGGGAAAAATTTCATCTGCCGAAATTTTGAATTGTGTATTATAATTATTTTCAGTACTTTAGTCGATGAAGTTCTAAATATTTTGGTTGTGGTTTCATTTGGTTTCGAAATAGAGCAAGATTTGATATCGATGTTGAATCATGAAACATTTTTTTTCAAATTTAAGCTTTTATAATTATTTTCGGAAATATAATTTGAACAACAAGAAAGTTTTTGAATGACGCCAAAGAATTTTGGAAAATACAATATAATTGTGCATCAGAGGTTAGAAAAAAGTGGAGCAATCTCGAAGATTATTCAACAGTCGCGTAAATTCGATTGTCAAAACGAATTAAGTAGAATTTACGATGGGGAGTCTGGAATTTGTGAATGTCTGGGGAGAAGAGAATTGAGAGATGCAAAGGGTCAGAGAAGAATTGTCATTGCATATGTAGACTGGTACATTGATATATACCGAGCTTGTGTAAATGTCCATATTAATGGAGATATGTGAGAGCTGGAGAGAGGCCGCGATCTAATCGTTTTAATGAGACAATTTGGCGATCGTTCGCGACGATAAAACGGTTTGTTTTGTCTGTGACTCGCTCACGCAAAATACATGTAACTACCATTTTTCCTCCTGATTCTCGTCTTCTTATTAACGCATTTCGCTATCTAGCTCATGTCTCACTTCAAAATGTTGAACTCATTCCGTAGAAAGTTTTACGAATTGAGCGCAATCTCGGCAAAGAGCGAGACGCGATTCTTTCCTTATTAACCGCTCATTACAAGTATTATCACAACCTAATGTATACGAATTGAACCGAGTAGCAATTTTATCGATCCTCAGGTGCATCGTTAACTCTATCACGAAGATCCGGAGAAACGAGTATTCCCTTCGTCAATAAGTGCAGGATATCAAATCTAATGAACCTCTCCAACAATGATTTTCTGATTACATTCAGCACCTTAAAAAATTCATCAAGCATATTTTTGTCTTACTAACACGGTTATTGTTTTGAAATTTCATCGAATTTCAATTTTTTTTTTTTTACATTTTTTTCTTTACGTGAGAGAATCCAATATATTCACATCTAAGAGAAAATCCGTGTTGTCTCCAGACCGTAAATGCTTTCTCCGAAAAGTCATAGAAATTCGAGAGCACGCGACCGAAAATGTGGAAGCCATGTGGTTAAAATGCACCGTTCTTTTCCGTCCATTCTTTTACTTTGATTTACACCCACTGGTCGAAAGTGCACCAATTTATTTTCTTCTTCTTCGTTTTGTTAATGACCATGCAGTAGCGAAACATTCTACAATTCATTTTTATGTGTAACAGTCAATAAAAATTTGTTTTCTTTTTCAACAATGTCATTTTTTATAGATCTTTAGAAGTTTCAGTAGCAATTTAAGTGAATGTACTCGTATAACTATAGTTAAAAAAATATTATACAACAGATTTTTAATCGACTGAAAATTATCAAATGCGTCTAGATGATTATTTGTTTTTCCCGAGGTCGTTTCTCGTATAAAATCCCATAACGTTTGCTTGTCCAAACAAACGGAAGAATTCGTACATGTATGTATGTATACATGCACGCGTTACTCCTGTTGAAAACTGTCGGAGATATTTAAACACGCATACGAAAATGCTCCAAGAGTGACGAGTCTAAGAATATATAGAGAAAATACGAGGGGAGATGGATGGCAAAAAAAGTATTTTATGAGCCAAGAAAATCCTCCTCTGTCACTCGGACTTTGGATTCGTCGAAATATTGTCGGACTAAATTGTTTAAAATCCAATATTTCTTGATGAGATATGAGAAAAGTTTTTAATAAATATATTGCCATATTTTTCTTCGGGCTCGATCTGGTATAGGAAACGAATTGCACAAGTGGAAAGAAAAAAAATTGTAGTAAGCTATTTATTTGTTACAATGATAAATAATGGCGTATAGCCTTAACATGAATTAATATCTGAATTTAAAATAATACATTGAGAATATCTCA
>JAPYYX010000345.1:0-65960 GCA_030522605.1 Cremastinae sp. B BG-2022a | reverse complement strand
TCAAAATCTACTTGAACGCACGGCCTTGGACGTTTCCGGTGATCGGACGAGCATCGCGGGCTCTTTGATAACTCTTCAACAAGCCGCCAGAGAATTGCGCGCGGTTGTAACTCACAGATTCGACGAGGCTGTCAAATCAGAAGATCTCGCCTCTGTCGAGCGATTTTTCAAAATTTTTCCACTTCTGGGGATGCACGACGAGGGACTGAAAAAATTTTGTCAATATTTATGCTCAAAGCTACAGGATGCCGCGCACAAAAATCTCAAGGCTGCCCTTGATGTTAAAAGCAACGACAGTCGAGCACCGGTTATTTTCGCGGATACGATAACTCTTCTCTTCGAAGGAATTGCCAGGATCGTTGAAGTTCATCAGCCGATAATCGAAACGTATTACGGTCCCGGACGGCTGTTGAAAACGGTCGGGATATTGCAAAAAGAATGCGATCGGTAAAATTTATACTTTTAAAGAACTGCCCACGTACGTTCATATCTTGACGAAACTTACTATTTTTTTTGTTAACAGTCAAGTAAAAAAAATTCTAACGGAATTCATGAAGCACCGTGGGATTCAAAAAAAGGTGCAACAGATAAACGATTATATAAGGAAACCAAGTCCCGAAAAGGCTGATCCGAAGACCCTTGATCTTCTACTCGGTGAAATAACGATAATGCACGCAAGATCGGAATTGTACATAAGATTTCTAAAAAGAAGAATAATGGTAGGTACAAAAAATATAAATTTTATCAAGATAATTACATTGAGAAGTATCGAAATATTTACAGAATGATTTAGAGATCAGCACGACGGATACAAATCAACGTGAGGTTCAGGCGAAAGAATTCGAAGAAATGATAAAAACTACTGAATTATCTCACGGCATGCAAGAACTTTTAGGTGCGTATTTAGCGCTCGAAAGATATTTTCTCGAAGAGAGCGTTAACAAAGCGATCGGCATGGATGCTCTTGATCAAGAACAGCAAACCTCGAGTATGGTTGACGATGTTTTTTACATTGTCAAAAAATGTGTGAGGTAAGAAACACTTTCATTCGAAACTTTTTTCGAAATCAGTTTTTATTTTGAAATTAAATTATTTTCACTTTTTTTCTTTACTGTTGTTTTTACCAGGCGATCAATATCAAGCTGGAGCGTCGATGGAGTTTGTGCTGTCGTCAACATGGCTTGTGGAATATTGGAAGGTGAATTCGAAAATCGTTTGAGAGCCCGTTTGCGACAAGGATATCCAGCTGGTTATCTGGATCTCGCGCAAGCCTACAGTGCACTGCAAACTAGCATTCAACAAGGACGATTGCAAGCGTCGGACAACGAACTCGCAAGATTGACGTTCTTAGTGAGAATTTAAATAATAAATATCACTTACTCGATTTTTTAACGATTTTTTACACAGTGCACGATTAATATTGTTCGATCTTCTCTTCAGTTAATTTTTTCAATGAATATAAAAATGAGTAATTTTCTATTCTAGGCTTACCTAAATAATACCGATGTCAGTATCGAGTATGTTGAGACCCTGTATCAAAGCCTCGGTAGTGAGATCGAAGGAGCTTTTCCACATATGCAGAAAAAAGATCGAGGCAAGGTCGAGAGCTGTCTAGCTGGCTTGAAGGCGGTGACATCGACTCTGCGAGCTGTCATCGATTATGGATTGGAGCAGTTGCGTGCGAGCGCGGTTAAGCCCAGAGTTACCCCATGGGTGGATGCATTTTTATCTGTAAATCATCATGTTAATGAGGTAGGTTTAAAACTATAAATAGTATTTTTTTTTAATTATTATTTATTTTTCAATTTTTCTCTATTTTTTTTCAGGACGAGCTACTGAGATATGAAACAGACGAGCCCTTCGTTCAAACTCTCATGATGAATCTTGAAGGTCTTTTACAAGCTTTTAAAAACAACTTGACAACTGCTAATTACGATGCTCTGATTGGTATCGTGACGGCCGAGGTCACGGCGCGTCTGGAAAAAGTCGTCTTAAAATCAACATTCAACAGGGTAAATTCGTGTAACATTTGTTGTCGTTTGTGCCTTTCGTGCGAAAGAAAAATACACGATATGTTCTCGTGTTTTATAGGCGGGTGGCTTAATCCTGGATAAAGAAATCCGCTCTTTGGCGAGCTACCTGGCCGCGGCAACTTCCTGGTCAGTGCGAGATAAATTCGCACGCCTGACACAAATAGCCACGATTCTCAGTGTAGAAAAAGTCGAGGAGCTGGCAGATTATTGCGGCGCTGATGCAATAGCGTGGAGACTAACACCGGCCGAGGTGCGAAGAATAGCCTCACTCAGAACGGATCTCAGACCGGAAGACATCAAGAGACTCAAGTTATAAATTCTCATTTCCGCGGATGACCATCGAATGACTCATCAAGAGCACGCGAATTGTAGATTCTTATTCCAATATCGATAGTTTATTTAATGTATTGTAATTTCAAATTTTGTTATTTAAAAGTACGTTTCTCGTTTGAGGAATATTTTAATTTTTATCCTCAATAGCGAACTTCCTTCTACAAATCTGAATGAACTGTAAGTAAAGACTGCAAAGATTTATGTAATCCATTGAAATGTGTATTCATTGGGTTTAAGTTCAATCAAGGTAAATATAATCCCATTTTTTCTAAATTGTTTATAACATTGCGCAAAAATTATAAATTTGTCTCTTTTAAAACTCTTTCTGAAAAGATCCGCAGGATCGCGCTTTAGTACGCGTGGGAGCATGCACCATAAATTCTCATTTCCGCGAATGACCATCGAATGGCTCAAGAGCACACGAATTGTAGATACTTATTCCAATATCGATAGTTTATTTAATGTATTGTAATTTCAAATTTGTTATTTAAAAGTACGTTTTTCGTTTGAAGAATATGTAAGTATTTTAATTTTTATTCTTATAACGAACTTCCTCCAACCAATCCGAATGAACTGTAAGTAAAGACTGCAAAGATTTATGTAATCTATTGAAATTTGTATCCTTTAGGTTTAGATTCAGTCAAGGTAAATATATTCTCATTTTTTCTAAATTGTTTATAACATTGCGCAATAATTATACAAATTTTGTCTCTTTTAAAACTCTTTCTGAAAAGATCCGCAGGATCGCGCTTTAGTGCGCATGAGAGCATGCACCGCTAGCTTGGGAGGGGAAAACAAAGACATGCGCTTGTGCGACGCGAGTGAGCGCCACCTTCCGACTGCTGATTGAATTCGCGCATAATGAGAGCCGCAACAGGACAAAGCCCGTGGTACCCTCCCTTGTAATGCCGCACAGGGACCGGTGTGTACTGCGTCCTCGTCGGTTTATAGTAATCGCGATCACGGTACCGTAAACCTTATACAAACAAAATATACGCTATAATGGAGTCGTATTCGTGACTACAAGTTCGTTCATTTCTTTTTTTCTTGTCGTCTTCTTCTTGCTCTTTTTCAAACTAAAAGATGAGGGAGAGAGAGGGTAGATGAGGAGATTGTGTGTGTAGTCGCTCGTCACGATAAGCATAAAAAAGCTTCGAATAATTTATTCTTCGGTCGGAGTGCATGATGGGGGATGGAATGTGTACATCTTACACGGACGCTACAAGCAGCAGCACGTCCGTTCGCTAATTGAACGTGACTTTCTCACTCTCTCTCTCTCTCTCTCGGGATCTCTCCCCCCTCGTTCTCTCGCTCTTCCATCATAGTAAAAAGATCCGTAACCTCTACCATCCGTTCGCCTTCTCGCCACCAAAAGTGGGGAGGTCTTTATTATTTATACGTTTTTCTCTCAAATTTTTGCACGATTATCTCTCTCTCTCTCTCTTTTCGCTCAATTTACACGCTTAAGGTGGAAAAACCTACGAGAGAGCAGCCTTCGTGATCGACACGATACAAATGCCACAAAAATTCGGATACGTTTTTTTTCGTCCTGTTTTCCCGAGATTCGCGTTTGAAGAGAACTGAGAAGACCGTCGAGGCGCTCTTGTGTGTGAAGATGCCTCGGCCGTAACTCGCCGGTGTGTGCCGTGGTGAGATTTCGAAATTTGAGCGAAAGATAAACGAGCGAGAGGAAAAGAAAAAGCGAGAGAGACGCTATTGGTAAATCGTGCTAAGAAAGGGTAAAGGAAAGGAAAAGAGTTGAATTAAAATAAAATAAAAGAACTGGATAGTGTGCACGAGTGAGAGGGGGCAGGCGGTCATCGCGCAACACCTGCGGTGCGCGGCTCCGATGCATTGTTGGTGAGTGTGTGTGCGCGCGCGCGCTCGCGTGGTCAAATAAAATTGCGTGTCAGTGAGTGCTTGTATGTATATATGTATATAGTATTACGTGAGAGTATACAGGGTCGCCGCGAGAGAGCGTTCTGTGCTACGAAAGTGGGATGTCTCTCGTGAAACTCACGAGTGCTCGTCAAGGTGTCTCCACAATCGAGGAAACGCGGAACAGAACTGAGATTTCGCCACTGAACCGTATCGGGCATCAACAGTTTTCTCGCGTGTCTACACATTACGCTGACTCTCATCGCATTCCAAAAAAAAAATAAAATAATAGTGAAAAAAGAATCGTGTTGAAAGCGCGATCGCGTCGATAAATGTGGTGGAACCAGAAACGCAACTCAGTCCTTCGAAGAAAAACAAGAAACGCGGAACACGAGTCGTGCGTGATTTTTGTAACAATAATTTGAATTAGCTAAAAAATCTTAACAAACTCAGAACTCGTTTGTTCCAAAGAGCATCGGAACCTTCAATTATTAACGCTTAACAAATTTCCGAGTGTTTCTCTCAGTTTTCCAAGCCTGTTTTCACATTCCTGCATCGCACACCGTTGTGCATTTAGCTTTAATCGCATACACATACGTACGTTCGGGCTTGTGTAAAAAAGGTACTAACGCTGGGTGGGGGAAAGAGAAAAGTGTGTAAATACATGTACACATATAGATGTCTATGTATACAACATGGAGATGTGAACGCCGCACGATTTCTTTCGCTAGTACCCCGCGAGAATGTGTATATACGCATGTACGTGAAGTCCCATCCGCGTCTTTATCTTTTTTTTTCTCCTCCATCCCAATTACAACCGTACGTAATGCACGAAGCGATACTATGCTTCTTTGATTTTTCAAAAAATTTCATTATTGTCAAGCATCCCTCGTAAGTTTTTTCTCTCCGCTTCGTGACATTTTTCCACGCTGCGCGCAAGGCACACGTTTTCGTCGCTGTGTGTATATATATGGGTGACGCGGACACGCGCGCGCGTACCTCGGAAACCCGTGTGAAAACGGGTTCGTCGATTTCGTGGTTAGGCCTGTGCCTGACTCCCATTTCGTGGTGGGAGAGTCGAAACACGCGAGCTTTGAGCTTTTTTATTCTCACGCGATGACATGTCGGGAGATATTTTTTGGAGCATGCACGATGCGCAAGCATTAGATCATGAGTGCAACGAGATTATATTGCTCGAATCGAAAATTCGAGGACGAGATTTTTACATTTGCATTATCGCCGATTCCTCCCTACGCTCTGGTACTTATCGTTGGCTCGCGGACATAATTTTTTGAGAGTGCGCGAACTGGGCAAGAATATTAAAAAAAAGGGGGAAAAAGTTAAAAAAATGGTGGAAGCGAGGGAGACTTATTGTGAAAAAAGTGGGAGTGTCGCGCATGTCGGGCCTGAACATGCTCCGATAATTTTTCTCTCTTGATCTTTTGAGACTATCTGAGAGATGAGATCGCACCCGCGAACATTTTTTCTTTCTCTCCTGTCCGAGTTTTCTTCTCTTTTGCGCTCTCGACCTCTCGCTTTTTCACATTATCCCAGGTCGTTTCTCGTGCACGCTCCTAGCATTCGCCTCATCGACTCACGCTGCCCTCAACGTCCAGTCCAGTATTACAGTACGAATTTTCCCGAACGTTGTTACGATACTCACAAGCGCACGAATAGATCGTTCGAATCGCAATCTCGTCAGATGAACTGTCATTTTTCGCTGTGGTAAACGCACAATCGGAAACTCAAGAGCGATGAGAATGAACGAGAGGAAGGAAGAAATAATCGGTAGGGAGAGTTAGGGAATAGTGACTGCGGCGTCAACGAGAAATTTCTAACCTTATCGTTAGTGTACGCGCGATCTCGGATCGAGTCTCGTCCCGTTTAGACGCCAATCCTGTTCGATCGCGAAAACTCCGACATTTTCATCGCATTCAGTTTCGATCTGTGAAACGCTTAATAATTATCGCGTGAAAAAATAGATCGCGAATAACGGTGAAAAATTACGCGAAATGGATGACACGAAAGAGTAAACGGAGCATCTGAGTTTTTTAATTGTAATCGTTCCCTTTGTATCGTCCACAGATCGTCGATTCTGTTTTTTCTCCACGTTTTTATCTATTTTCCTGCACCTGTAACATTTTTACTGTGGGACTGCTACATTTTCTGTTACTCTTTCATTAAATTCTTCAGATAAAACATACAACAGTGTCATTTCACTTTAGGAGCAAGTGTGAACTGCGACATGTGAAAAGTTTTAAGTACCGAGGAATATGCAAATCAAGAGAGAATCAAAAAAAGAATGGTTTAACACGACGTTTGTTAGCTCGATTCGTCAAGACTTTTGATACAAACCAATTGTGTACTTCTCATCGAAGAGAGAGAGAGATGCAAAGGGATAATTTGAACTGTGCATTTTCGTGCTTCGAGCGTGTGAGCTTTGGTTCATCGAACTATGTTTTTTTCTTGATTTTTTTCTCGGTATGTCAAGCTGGTGGAGGCAGTGAACTCTGAATTGTTTGTTTAATGACTGTACCGGAGAGAGAAGGGGGAAGGGATAATAAACATTTGTAGAAGAGCAAACTTTTTCAATATATATATATATTTGTATATGTATTTTCGTATATATATATTCATCTATATATTTATAAATGCGTGTGTGATCATTTACGGAAAAAATGGACTATCGTCAGGGTGGATAGAATCCACGACCCATGCTTCGAGAATTGATGGGTATATGCTTTTCCTGCAGGAGACCCTCGAGCAGTCGGCTGAATAACAAAATTTCTGAACACATATCGGCGTCTGTAACACCCCTCCATGTTTGTCTGGAGGAACAAGGAGGACCAGAACTGGGCTCGTGTGACGCCTCGGCTCGCAAGCCACAGGTGAGTTTTTTTCCTATGAACAAAGATGCGATACATCTTTTATACGAATTTTTCGAGATTATTTTACAATTTTCTTCCTTCAGGTCAAAGGTAACCAGGAAAATTGGGAAGACAAGAGAAACTGCGGGATCTCGGAGGCAACTGAGGCAGGGTCTACTAGAAGTGGGTCCAGGGAGTTAAGACAAACTCAGCCAAGTATGGCAAACACAATAAGTAACATGAAAATGACAAACCCCATAAAGGGGCTCGTCAGCAAAAGGCGCAAACGCTTCACTGAGGATGGTTTCGATCTGGATCTATCATGTATCCTTTCATTTACTCTGGAAAAATTTCACGATTTTTTATTGTCTGGACATAATGTTTTTCTTGACCAATTACTAAACAGATATACGGGATAATTTGATAGCAATGGGTTTTCCTGCTGAGAAGCTAGAAGGTGTTTACAGAAATCACATAGACGATGTCGTCAAATTGTTAGAATCCAAACATAAAGATCATTATAAAATTTATAATCTGTGAGTATAAAAAAAATTCATATCATCTTTATGTGCATCCTCAATGTTCAATGCTGACCGAGAATAATTTCGTTTTTTCACCAGCTGCTCCGAAAGAACGTACGACTTCAAGAAATTCAAGCAGAGAGTCGCAACGTACGCCTTCGACGATCATAATCCACCGATGTTGGAGCAGATGAAACCCTTCTGCGAAGACGTTCACAGTTGGCTCTCGCAGGACAAGAAGAACGTAGCCGTTGTACACTGTAAAGCGGGGAAGGGAAGGACTGGTGTTATGGTGTGCTGTTATTTATTGCACATCAAACAATTTCCTACCGCTACAGAGGCCCTCAATTTTTACGGGACTAAGAGGACTCACGACAGGTTAGTACTAAATTTTATAAAGTATTTTATATACCGCGATCGCGTTTTCCTCGCTTATTCGAGCGTCTTTTGACGACATTGTCGTCCCCAAAATGCGCTCTTGGTATATAAACTATTGTGTGGACCTTGGAGACGAGGGCTCATGAACTCCTTGCTCGTCTTCGCGGTGCACAATGTACTATTACTAAAAATTCATGTTGAAATAAACGATTAATATTTTAATTCTTAAACGATAAAATCGAACGATTTTGACTGCTGCATAAATCTTAAAAATTCAGTAATACCGTTCCACGTGTCGGAATCGTTCCATAGTATGATTTTGTAATTGATATGATAGAGTTATCAATTTGTTTTAAATGGCATCTGATCTTATAACGAGCAGGAAAGGCGTGACGATACCTTCACAAAGGAGATACGTTGGTTATTACGCGACTCTCGTTCAAGAGGGTCTTAATTACCAGCCGGTCACACTGATCCTTCGGCAAATACAACTCGATCCAGTTCCCATTTTTAATGGAGGTCAAGGCTGTGAGTATCCTGTGATAAAGCACATTCAATGATTACGATGCATGGGAAGATGTGACTCCCAGATGTATCCTGTTGCCTCGACCCTTATCTTCCGAGTCTCACATTCCATCACGCGTGTCAGAACGAGATTGAAATATTCTTTGACTCAATATCATTATTCATTAACGCTATATTCTTTTTCTTTTGTTTCAGACTTGTATTTTGTGATATCGGAATCTAACAAGAGGATATTTAGTTCGGAGCTTTACGAAGTGAGAAAAGGAATGCCGTCGATATGCATTTCCTTGGAGCACACCGTAGCTCTTACCGGTGATATCCGTATAGATTTTTTTAATCGGCCGAAAATGAAGAGAAAAGTGAGTACTCGATTCAAAGTAGAGGAATTAAATTTAATTAGACGTTGAATGCTTAAAAAAAAATTATTTTCGCAGGAAAAAATGTTTCATTTTTGGTTCAATACGTTTTTCGTGCGAGATCATTTCACGCCCGAGTACGAAAACGGTGAAATACCGGTCGAAAGATCAACAAGGGCATTGAGCTGTGACGGCACGGCAATGGAACTTCCAATGGTAACGTCCCATGCTAAGCCAAGAGCCGGCTCGTTGGCCAGTCTCGGACCTATGCCACCGGCTCTCGTTCTAGACATAGACAAATGGGGCTTGGATGGCGCGCACAAGGATAAACATCACAAGCTCTACAGTGCAGATTTTAAGGTATCATGTCGACATGTTTTGCTCAAACATTCTTTCATTTCTGACGATGTTTCTTAGTATTTTTAGATTTTTTATATCCTTATTTATTATTATTTTTTATCAAAGTATTTCATCATCGGTGCATTTTATATTTTTCGTATGCGTTTTTTATTCAATTCTAAAGACATGTTTATAAATTTTTTCGTAGTATATGTTTCTATTTTTGAAAGTTGTTTAATTTTATGTAGTACAGTTTATTGATGGGAGAAGAGCGATTCAGTGGCTGCTTTATTAATAATTGTGAGAACGAAAAAAGTGAGACAAATGGTTTTGATTTCAGGTTAGTTTATTGATGCATCGAATGGGTGGTGGAATGACGCAGGCAGTGCCAGCGAGTGTACCGAGATCGGGTGGTGGTGTACAAATAGGCATGAGCGGACAAGAGACGCCGAGCGAGTCGAGCGAGGCGGACAGCAGCGAGTGCGACACGACGGGGGACGAGGACGGTTGGGAATCAGGTGAGTCCTCTGCGTCTCTGATGGCGAATCATCACTCGATAACACACAGCAGTAGTCGTACACACGCAAATACGAACCAGCACCACAGATCTAGTCTAAGGGAATGCGCCAAGGGCTTGTTGTCGCGAGGCGACAAAGAGAGAAACAGTCAAAGACAGAGCGCGACGAGCGCAAAACGTTCCTCGACATTCGCGCGCTCCACAACCCTGGACACGTGAGAGTGAGAATTCGCGGACCGTTTTCTTTCTCACTGGACCTCTTTTCCTTTTTCTCAACTCCCGAAGCTCCGTCATCTTTCTTTCAACCCGGTCGCCCGCGCGCTACGAGCCTCCCCAGCGGGAACGAGGGGAAATTCAAGAAAAGAAGACAAAAAACAATGCCCGGGCTGAGACTCCGTAGCTTAACTGTTACTTAGGATATTCGTTGATTGAATGTAAAGAAAGAAGAAAGTAAGGAAAATAAGAAGAAAAAGAAAGATTTATCATTGATCATTCGACGGATTACGTGAAAAAAAAATTATTAGAATGTGCTCTCCCTGCATCGTATGTTAGAAATTATACCCCTTACGATCTATATTACCTATCTATGGATATATATATATACACATATATATATATATATACATATAGATTTATATATGTATCTCCGTTAATGATCTGAGAAGATTTTTATTTCTTTTTTCTCTCCTTTCGTCTTGAAGCCTCGTTTTTCTCCGCTTCGACCAAAATGTATTATCGACAATCAAACGTTACAAATTACTAGACTACGTCGAAACTTTTCTCAAAAGTGTTTTTTACAAACGTCGAAAATAAGCGACGAGCCTTTGAAACAAGACTCGTTTTCCTTTTTCTTCTTTTCTTCCCTCAGGATCCTCGAATTTTCTTTTCTTTTTTCTTCTTCTCAAACGTTGGCCCCTCGAACTCGGCAATTTTTTTTTTTGGGTTTCCTCCGTTCTCGTCCTTCCAAAGTTTCTCTCTTTTTATTTTTCAATCCGTTCACTTTTTATCCCGATCTTAAATTATGTTTCTACGATAGAGAAAGTTTTTGTAGACTTGAGTTTTTATAAATTTGGATAAAATTAAGGAGAAAAGAAAAATCGGTTGTTTATGAGCATGTTTTACGATTGTACCGTTATTGTTTGTTCTTTGCAAGCGAGAGTGAGGAAAATGATTTAAATACACAGACACACACCGTGGAAAATTTTCGTGAACTCGTGTGCATGCAAATTCATTTAGACTTCCGTTTTTCTTTTGTTATTCCTGATCGCGCATTCTCACGTCCATACTTCTCAAAATTGTACGTCAATTTTCTCTTTTTCTTTTCTTTTATTGACAACCTTAAGAAATCAAAGCTCGAGAACTCCTTTTTCGAAAAAGGAAAAGGAATTTTAGTGTTGAATCTTGAAAAAAATTGTTCAATTTGTTTTTCGAAGAACAATGAATTTGCTCTGGTCGTAATTAAAAAATAACGTTACAAAAAATTCTTCGGTTTCCGGCGGTGATTGATTTTTTTTAACGTCAAAAATAGATTCGAAACAACTTTGAAGCCTTATTTCGATCGCCGTTCAAATCCTGGTTTTATAAAAGCGGTCGTAAAACCAAAATTTTTCGGCATCGATGAAAAAATTCCAAGTTGAAAAACAAATTGAATTCTTCTTGGATGAAGTACGAAGCAAAGTCATCGAAGTGTGGATTCATCTTCATTCACTTTTTTCAAATGAAGAAAAAAACGTAAAAAAATTTAAAGAGAAAACTGAAAAAAAACAGACACTTTTTTTAGATTAGGTACGTGTACTTGTTATTGAACGTTGAATATGAAATATTTTTAAGTGGCTAGTATCGTCGTATCCAGCTCGGGGTCGCAGAATGCAATTTTTTCTTCGATATTTTTTTCACGAAGAAAAAGAATTGAAAAATTAGTGATCGCGAATCGTAAATGGTTATTAAATATTAAAGTTTTCGATATTGCATATACGTTGGAGGAAACTGTGTTGAATTTTGTGAACCCGAAGCTCAGCGATAAAGCAAAAAAATGATGGAACGACGAGGAAAATGAAATTGGAGCGAAAAGATCGATTATACGGATTCTAGTACGAATAAGTAGCAATTAATTCTTGTTGATGTATATCGATAAACGTTATTTTGACAAATTCGTTGTAGAGAAATTTCGGAGCAGAATGGTGCCTCGATGTTGAAAAAGCATTGAACAAGAAGAAGGAAAAGAAAGAGAGGAATAAATAATAATAATGATAACGATAAAGATAATAAAATAAGGAATATCTCTAATGTAGTTTGTATCATAATTCTCGTTAGTTTTTTTTATTTCTCTTGGTATTTGAAACAGCCACACAAAAATCACAAAGTTCTTCATGACCTCGCCTTTTTTCTTCCATTAAATTAAAGTCGAAAACATTCGACATTTTTTTTCGCATCGGTAGTTTTCTGTTCAATGAAGAATAGAGTTGAGAGAAAATTAGCAAAAAGGTTAAACTCTTGGAAGATCAGACAGCTGGATCGAATTCGCACTCATTCGTGAAAAAAAAAAATACAGAACACAGACACGACACGATGTATTTATGAGTTTTCCGAGCCTAAGAACTATACAATTTGCGCAAAAATAAAAAATAAAAAAAATTTATAATAATAAATGAAAATTGGATTTACTAAGGCTCGGCGGATTCATCGACGATGAACACGCTACCTCCATTTTTTCACGTCTCTGCTTTAACTCGCATGACTGTAAATTATGTTCTTTTTTAAAACGTATATTGTGAAAATTGATTTTGTGCGTTGATCGATCGTACGAGAAAATAGAAACGTTGTTGCGTGAGAGAAAGAGAGAGAAAGCGAAATTTTTTTAATCACAAAGAAAATTTTTTACGTCTAAAATAAAAAGATTTTGTTCCTCTCTTTTTCAAGTGAAACAGAGCGTTTGATTTTTGCGTATTGAGAGAAATGAGGAGTGAAATTTTCTCGGTAATTTCGGTCGTCTTTACGGCTCCTTGGTCTCTTTTTTTCGTTACTTTTTTCACAATTTGGTACAACTTGCATGTCGATTACTCATCGAGGTATAAGCGAACGATACGATTACGATAATTTTATTTTATTGCCAACTTAATGGTTAAACTGTGTCAGACTCTTATGTACAATTGCTATTGTATTGTATAATAATTATTTTGTGATATTATACTTATTGTTACATTTATTATTATTATTATTATTATTATTATATTATTATTAATATTACGACTATTATAACTTCAGAAATAATTATTATTACTACGGCTATTATTCATTAAAAATCGTGCTATCGCAGACACAGACATGAGATAAATTTTGAGATTTATCGCACGATGTCATCGAAAATATGCATATTTCTTGCCAGGGATGTGCAAAAAATCTTCGAACTCGATTTACTTAAAAAGATATTAAATACAAAATATCAGCATTGAAAATATGTGGACCTATTTTTTATTGCATTGAAAACTTGAACTCACGAAATTGAGTGAAAAACTTTGAGCCAGAGAGCTAGAAAGTTTTATTGATATTTACTCTTTGGCGTGGAGGAATCCACTTTTTTGAATCTTCGATGATTTTTCTTTTTCCTCGATTTTACCCTCCCTGGAGGTGTGTTGCGCCCACGTGAGTCCCCAATAGCGAGTTTCATGTGTGAATGTCTTGCTAACAGTTCTGTTCGTTTTGTATCTGTCGTAGATTCGCACGTTGACAGCTGATTTGATTTTCTTTTATATTTCCTATTTTTCGAATTTCTTCGCATGCCCGAATTCTGTTGCGACTGGATCGTTCGAAAGATTTTATGCGAAAGTAATTTTTTTGCCGTGTGCTCTCTCATCATATTTCAAATTTTATTTGTAATGCTCAACTGACGTGGCTTCTCTTGTATATATATTTTTTCGCATTTCAACTCTCAATGAAACAAGCGAAATTTTTATTCTTTAATTCTTGAAAAAAAATACAAAACGAGAAATTGATAAATTTTATAATACGTGGAACACCAAATTTTGGAATCGAAGATTCATTTTGAACCACCATTTTTATTCTTGCTATTTTTACACACAATCTTCTATTGAGTATGAAACAAATTTGTTAAAATTTCGCTCGATTAATTTTTCGCCTAGTATTTCTTTGTTCCATAAAAAAATATAATCCTCTATCATGAAAATTTTTTTGAAAACATTTTTTGAGTAATATCAATGGTTGGTGAACAAAAAATAAAAAAAAAATTGGTTCATTTGACTTATCGACTTCTGTATCTCTGTGTGTCTGTTCGCCCGGGCAGTGGACTTGGATCAGCGTGTGGGCCGGTACCGCCTTCTGTCAGATGGAGGGATGATAGATGTTTTGTGAGAGAGAAGCCTGCTCGTCCATCATCTTCATTCATCCCCGAGACTGCGATCGTATGACTGAGCTTCCGAACCGAGCGACCCCGAAAGCTCTCGACGATCGTGCATTTTTTTCGCGATTTTCACGTGCAGGAAAGAAACCGAAAAAAGCCCTGAAAGCACTCAAGAACAAAAAAAAATACGCGAGAAAGAGAAAAGAAAGGACTTCGCGATGATCGAGCGAAATTTTTCATCGGGGGAGAAAAACGCTCCGATTTTTTTCTTTTCTCATTTCTCTTTTCACCACGACCATCATCGTTAGGGGCGAAAAATCATGTGGCAAGCGATCGTTCATTTTTCTCAAGTCGAAAAATTGCACTGTGTAATTGGAATATCAAAATGCCTCGGAAATATGAGAATATTATTCTGAAAAGTACAATTTTTAAAATTAAGCGATTGCCTCTTTGAATGTTTGACTGAAATTCGTGTAAGAGCGCGGGTTGGAAAGGATTGCCTAATTATTTTTCTCCCAGTTCATTTCTCAACTCTCAGCAAAGCCGAATGTCGTCTTGACGACGAATGCTCAGCGCGCACAAAATAGTTTTCTCTTTTTTGTTTCATGCATGAAGCGACGCGTATCATCATCCAAAAAATCTGACAAATTTCCTCGAATTATATTTTTCGATAAAAAAAATTGAATGCAAAGAGAATCACACTCGTCCAAAATGAAATAAATTCGACATTAAATCGTAGGAAATTTGTCTTCGCGATGAGCTTATCAATGAAAAGAAAATTCTGGGCTTTTAGTGCATCTTTTTTTTGGTGGGCTTTTGCCATAGATTAATTTATCGATAAATTCGCTAGGCTAATTTCCTAAAGCTTCTTGATGTCAAACTGTTTCCGAACTCCGAAATGTAATTTTTGTTTAATCCTCGAATTTGAAATAACGAGAGAAAAATTTAAAGATCGAAGCGAAAAATTCTGGAATTTTTCTTTCGTGAATTTGTGCATTTTATTTTACAAACATTTTTTTCCACAAAGTGCACTCACGACAAAAATCCCTTTCAACTGAAAAATATGTGCGAGCTGGAGCACCCGTGAGAATAAAGGACAGATCGACGAAAAAAGAACAATGCAAAAAAAAATCTTTCACCCGAAAAGTGTCGGGGCAGGAAAACGAAAGCCGAAGAACGATCGAGCCATGAAGTTACAAGCAAAAAGTAAACAGAAAATTAATTCGAGGAGAAATACGAAGGGCAAGAGAATAGAAATTGGAAAGAGAGTAAAAGAGTGAGGCAAAAATAATGGTGACGAAAAATAGCGATATATAAAAGCAAGACTATTTTCATAAGTGATACATTTTAAGTCAATAATAAGCTTAAAGAAGCGTGTAACAAGTGAACGAATGCGTGAGAAAAATCGAGAGCGCAAGAGTAAGAATATAAGCGATATTTGATCATTTGAAGAGAAGAAGAAGAAACGAAAAGAAAACTAAAATCTGACAGCCCTCTTATAAAATTTCTCGCGGCGGTGTTTGTTTTCGCCTCGATGAATCGCGTCTTGATCGAGCGAGCTGTATTGATGAAGGAAGATGAGGAAAAACTGCGAGAAATTTGTAGTATCGTCCAATTAATTGTTGATAAGACACACGGATAAAAAGCGTTCCGTCTCTGTGAAAATGTGTTCGTATGCGTGCATCTCTGTGCGTGCGAGTGTGCGTGTATCTTCTTTTTGTAAATTGAATTAATCCCGGGAGGACATTTTTTTTATTCTCGCAAACTCGTCTCTCGACGAACTTTTGCGACGAGCAGTCGTTCATGGATATCGACACGCGTATGTTTTTTACTAAAGTTGTTTTCCTTTGTTTGCGAAAAAAGAATGTTCAAACATCGTATAATAATTTTTGCGCGAATAATTGCACTGAAAA
The DNA here is from genome assembly GCA_030522605.1 of Cremastinae sp. B BG-2022a. NCBI lineage: Eukaryota > Metazoa > Arthropoda > Insecta > Hymenoptera > Ichneumonidae > Cremastinae sp. B BG-2022a. Next base: position 49,943 of record JAPYYX010000345.1, on the reverse strand, counting down.
AAAAATCAGTTTGTAATATCGAGAGTATGTTTTCGAACGATATTCGAACTTTTTTTTTTTACGATTTTGCTCCGGATAGGCACACGTCAGGTAACGAGAGTTGCAACACAATAGTCGGTGCTAGCATAAAAATCTATTTTTTTTGCAATAGAGCGGTCCTATTCAGAAAAAATAAACAGAAATATGCTGCGTGGGGGTAAAAATGGTTTTCGCGTAATTCGCGTAAAATGGAACGAAGACGAGGACTGGCGATGACACTTTTACATGACATGTTTAGACACACACACACACACCATACATACATACACACAGGAAAGAACGAGAGCGAGTAAACGTGTGAGAAAAAATACCTGTTGAAAGAATTCTCTTCTCGACGAGGAGATTTCGTCCTCTTGTAGAATTATTAAGTAATAACATTAGTTATTGAGAAATAAATATTAATATGCGGTTCGTAAAGCTACATAATTTTCATGATGTATGAAATTCAAAACGACCCACCCTCGTGGCTTTTCCCTCGAGAACACAATCAAAATTTTAATCAAAAAACAACAGAATTTTTATTACGTTTATTTATTTATTATTATTTTTTTTTCAAAGAAAAATCTACGACCAATCTTTTTCTCTTTTTTTTCATACAAGACGTTACGTTAAAATTGTCATGTATTCTCTTTCACCAAATCATCCTTGCGAAATTATCCAGGAAGCTCTAAGTTGGACTAATATTGCGACAATAGTAAGATTGAGAATGTAGCTTCGAGGAGAGAAAGGGCTTGAGAATGTGTGCGAGTGAGAGAAGCGTAACGAGAGAGATCCAGATTATTTATCTATATCGCGCTTGTGAAAGACTATTAGAATATATTCAGCGAAATTACAATGATTTTAACATCCCGAAAAGTAAAATGAAGTTTGCGAAGGGTCGAAAATTGAATTTTTTTTTCTCTCTCGGTTTGAGAAACATCCGATTGAATCGAGCCACCGAACTTAGAAAGGAAAGGATTATTGTAAATAAAAATTTTGAATTGTAACAGCGACAGGATTGAAGATGAAAAAAAAACGACAGAAGAGAATCTGTGCGTGGATGAGATATTCGCTTTTCTGTAACTCTTCGTTCACGACGTATTTGCGTATGAATATTATTTTCGAAAATGAATGAATATTAATTTTCGAATCATCGTCATTTAAACGAAATGAGAGGGAGAAAAGAATTAATATGCTAAAAATCGTAGAAAATAAAAAAGAAGAGAAACGAAAATGATAAACGAACGTCGATGAGAAATGTTTTCTTTCGAATTAATTTCTTACCGTGTACTTTTTCAACCTTCTGTCTTTCATGCACTCCCCGACCCTCTGGACTCATCGATATTATATCCATAACGGTGCTTTTGTGTAAGTTACGGAAATGCAGGATGGCTTGCATGTGGCAAACTTTATGAAGGCAAAATATCCCATTGCATCTTAAAAAAATTTTAAAACACATCAAGGTACAAAAAATAAGAGCTATTGTACACTTAAATGAAATTATGTGTTATGATGAATTTATTTTTTAAACCCAAATGGGATTTTTTGCCATTTCAATATTATGCTTTTTCTCATACTGCCAAATTACTTCACAAATGTCAAAATTGATTTTGAAAAAAGACTTTTGATAAGAGATTCTTTTTATCATTCGATCAGTCTGTGCTTAATAGAAACGAAAAGAAAATAAGAGAGAAAGGAACATGACTGATACTGGCTCTGCTTGCAGGGGAATCCACGTATTTGTGACTTTGAGACATGACTGATGGCGGGCCAATCAGAGCTAAACTCCTCATAGACGATCGACTCCCGACCGCAAAACAGCGCTTGATTACCAATTGATCAATCGAAAAAACATCAACCATCGCATCTCCCGCCTGCCATCCGCTAAGCATGATTGTTTTTTTAGATTAATATTATACTTGGTTTTTCTTCTAATCGAGCAACTCGCGTCCCCTTGATCCTGTCCTGAATTATTTTTTAAGATTGCAAGGGTCCCTGTGATTGTCACAAAAAATCGTGCCGAGATCCACGAGACCTATCTCAACGAGAAAAATAATGTTTCTCTCAATACGCAAATTATTTTAGTCCCAATAATCAAAATAAAAATTGAGAGAAAAATCTTAAGACACGAGATTGCGAGAGAAAACAACGCGACATTCTTGCATTCTAGAGCGATTGTTTTTGTTTTCATACCAATTTCCATTTATGATTTTGGATTTTATTTTTTGATTTTTATGTTTTTTTATGCGTCTCTGTGGACTCTCAATTATAAATATCGTTTTTTAGATGACGTAACATGCAAATCGGGATCTGAATCAATATTAAAAAATGTGGCAACTTGCCTTAAAAATATTAACATCTACGAAACAGATTTTACGCGATTTAATTGATAACTAGTGTCTGCGTGCTTGTAACGTGACGTTGAATATCTCACGTTAATGGCCACTGTGATTATTAAACGTCTTGACGTTAGTGAATTAGGAACATTCTTTATTTATTTATTTAGAAAGATGAAAGTTAATTGTTAGGAAAATTGACTCTTCCTCACTTCTTCATAGTGAAAATGAATAAACGAGCAATTTATTCTTATTTTTTTTTTCAATTTTATATTTCACGCTGGAGGAAAGAAAAATGTGCAAAGTGCGTTCTATCTGAGGCCGATATTTTTTTTTCATCCGTTGATTCTTTTCGTTCTTCTTCCAATCCCAAATAACAAACGAGATATTGCGCTTTTTAAACTTTGACTCGATTCCTGTCGGAATTATTATTTCTTTCTCCAAAAAATAAATTTTTCAATAACATTGACTCGGAGTTTTGACACGAAATGATTTACAAAAAGTATCGTTTCCGGTGACAGGAACGACTGAGCGGTATAATTATAAAACTATTATTTCGTATCCAACCACAAATAGAGTACAAAAAATGTTCACTTGATCTCAGGTAGATTAAGAGATAAAAGAAGATGAATGTTATTTCTCGCGGTATTTCGTAGCGAATTCGACAAATTAGAAATATTCTTTATCTTTTGTACAAAAATTTATCCAGATTAAGCTCTGTGACGAAGTTGACGATTGGAGAAACGTACAAAAGATTTTTTTTCACCAATTTGTATGTTAATCTAAATCGAAATTTGAGTCAATAAATTGTTCTATTTTTTCTTATTACAATAAGAGAATGTTATGCTGAGCTACGTTCGTATCGACAGCCGGAAAAAAATACAACCGTTGTACTCCATTTTGAAAAATAGAAAATTCAAACTCTTATTATTTAACGTCTTTTATTCGTAGTAATGTAATTCCCACACGATTGAGCGTTAATTTATTGTTTTTGTACGTTTCGAAGTGACGTCACTTCAATCTCGACAGCGGATTCTTCCACAGTTAGTTGGTCAGTTTTCTCCATGCCCGGTTTTCCATTCGTCCGGCTTGGAACATTTTCTGCGACGGCCAAAATTCGAAGACTCGCGGTCAGCTGATTTCACCTGAAAATCGATTTGAAAAAACACTGTCGTGTTTAAAAAGAACTTTTACGCAACGTTTAGCGTAGCCACTCAATCAAAATGCATTCTCGACGAGGAATCTTCGTTAAATTGGCTATGTGATTGTAATAATAAAATTACCGCGTTCAATCGCGACTTTTATTTAGTCTTGATAGTTAGCAATAATAAATTTATGTTTTTGTAATACTCATAGTTATTCCTCGTCGCACAAATATTTCCGTCTTTTAATACTTTTGAATGAAAAAATCGCGCTTCGCAAAATCATTGGGAACAAGCTCAAAAGCCAAAAGAAAATTATATCAAAATATTCAATACAATAATGTGAACTGGAAGAAACAAAGAGCGTATTATGTTTAAGTTTACAACTGGTTTTTTCTTCTCATTAATTTCTTCACATCAACGCAGTTGTGTTTTCTTTTATTTGTATCGAGTTATAATGTACCTACTTTATACAGTTAAGTAAATTGAATAAAAAAGAAAAAAATGAATACGCAATGAAACAAGAGAAAGATTTGTGTTCAGAAAAAAACAGTGTTTTATAGTTGTTTTTGGTTGAGTTTAATTTTTTGTTAATGTATGACGGATTCTCACCTTCCTCGTCCTCGACCACGATTGAAACCACCTCGTCCACGACCAGAAACTTTTCCCTTCGGTGGAGGCGATTTTGGCCTGAGAGCTTCAATCCTCTCCGTGCATCCCGTTGTTATTTGACCAGTTGAAAAATAACTGCTGTACAAATCAGAGTTGAAATTTGTGTTCGTCAGCTCCGGGCCAACAGTCAACCAACCTGGACGGATCGTACTGTCACGACCGAACAAATGTAATCTAAAAGTAAATCGACAAATAAAAAGAAATTACAAAACGTATATAGTTGTTTATTTTGTTAACAGTACTAAAAAAAATGAGGAAATAATTTATACCGTCGTCTGCCCAGACAAAAGTGCTCAATTATATGGAATATCTCGACCGGTTTCTCGATCGATCCATATTCTGGTTCCTCGGAAATAATGAGATCAATATCGACATTTGCGTGTATGAAATCTCCGTCCGTTGATCTCCTGACCGTTCCTTTGATTCCCATCAAGCAGTGCTCCTTGGTTCTCTGCAAAACTGCTTTACTGTCAAGATTTTTGCTGTGTCCCGGATTGTCAATATTCGTGCGAATCCAACAAATGTCTTCGCAGCGTCGGAAGCCCCATTTTCTCAGACAAAAGCGTCCCATGTCGAGACCATCGCTACTCCCGCACCAGAGAAACACGAAGCTTCGATTTGCGGCAATTTCCCCAATATCCAGCTCCATTATCTGATCCCAATTCCAGAGTTCCAGGTTTGTAGCCCCGCATGTTCTCTGATACTCTTCTAGCGGTGGTTCAATCAATACAACATCAAATTTGCAGTTGAGCTCTTTGAGATTGTACTTGAAAAGATCAGTTTTCAGATACATCGGTGGGGTGGCTGTCTCCGATATCAGATCATCCTTCAATTTTATCAATTCACGCAACTTTGGATACTCCTCGAATCTATCGGCGAGGCCCACGTCTCTTATGAAATTCTGCGGTCTTTGACCTGTGTCGATAAAATGTTGACAGTAGTCGTTGTGAGGATTCGACGATTGTGTTCCCTGAAGGACAATAATTATATTAAAGAAAAATGAAAATTATTAATGCCAAATCGATGATGCATAAAAAGTGTACAGTTTACTGTGCATACTTTTAAAAAAGTTGAAGAATCTTTGTAAACTATTTCATCTGCATTTTCTTCCTTATTGTTTCTCACTTCGTCTTCCGAATTGGACAGTTTTGTCCTGGCTTTCTTTTTTTGAACATTGTCAAGATCTGTGCCCAATATTTGTCGTAGTTCGTTGACGCTTGACACACCCAACTGAAATAAAAATCCGAAATGCATGAAAAAACGTTGTAATGAAAATTTGACATTTGTTGTCCATTCCCAACCTAAGATATGTACTTACCGTTTGTGCAAGTAATTTTTTACGCTTCTGAGAGCGTTCACGCAGTGCCTGCAGCATTTTCAAACGATATTTTTCACTGAGATGTCAAAATCCCCAATTATTAAAATATGCTTGTTAAAAAAATGCTATCTCGATTGATAATGCAGGAGAGGTTAGGAAGTTTCCTGATTACTTTTATAACCTCTCCGCACGATTGTTTGCACAATCGTTTGATCGATCATTGGAAAATTTATCACCGAGATTGTGCGAAGATGCGATTAAACATTTTTTTCACAATGTTTCAAATTCTTACGATGTTTCTAAACGATGAGTTTTCATGGTTTGACCGTCACGCCATCAAACCTTTCGCTCTCTCTCTCTCTCGCTCTCTCTTTTACGACTTTTCTTACGGAGCGTTCGGATCGAACGACATCGCATTGTGCAGTACGATATTTGACAAAAATTTTCGGTAACCGAAATATGAAATAAAAAGTGTAATAATAAATAAAATATCATGAAATATTTTAGAAGTATTTAGTTATTTTAATCACTTGAAAAATTGAAATAACTGAGAACGTTTTATTTTTTAGTTTTTGTTTTGATTACTTCTGCGCATCCGGTCATTTAAAATAGTTTTCTGATTAGAAAAAAAAACACAAATTATTAAATCATTGAATTTAAGGATAATGAATGTGTTCCAAGGTTTTGAAAAAATTGGTACATATGAAGATCTCAAAGAGGTAAATATTTGTACCGTGTAAAATAATAAAAAATGAAAAACTCGTTCAAAAATACATCAAGTGAAACTGAATACTATAGGAAACTAAAGCTTATTTTTTGCAACTCTCTTTTCAATTTTTTGGCTCTCAATTACCATCCGTATATTTATTATTAATTTTTTATTTGTGAAACATGTTATTAAAATATTCAATCACCACGAAAAATTACCAACCATGAATTAAAACGAAGAATTGAAATTTGATAAAAAAACTTTGTTTCACTTTTTTTGCTTTCAATCCAAAATTATCAATTTTCTCAGTCGTACACAGAAAATTTTAAATCGGGAACGGTTCTGCCCCCGTAATATTCTTTTACATTTATTTCATTATTTTAAGAGTGTCACGCATAAAATAATGAAAACGGAGAAACGAATGTCCAAACCAAAAAACTCCAGATTGAATGGTCAAGACTAAAGTTTATAACGACAATTTTATCCACACAAAAAATTAACTTTTACGTAAAAAAGATCCAACTTAACTAATTTGTTGAAAAATCTCCACGTATTTTATTGAATTACAATATATTGTCACGGAATACCAAAAATGATTATAATTTATAAATATAAAGGGCAGAAGGAGAGAATTTAAGGAAGGCGGTGAGCGAAGGCGCGAGGTGCGGGGGGATTCCCGGAATACTCGCAAGTGTCTCGCTGGTCGTCGATCGTCCCAACGATTCAGTAACGTCGAAATCGACGCGGAGTCGGCGTTGTTTTCTCTACTACGTTTTCAATAAGCGATTGCTCGTCGATAATCTGTCAACGCATGAAACCATTATTCACGAAAAAGAAAAGATTAAAGAGGAAGAAGAGCAGCGGATCGCGCGCCTTGTTGAGAAAGATCGCGTGATCTTTTCGCGAGGAAAGAGATCGGGCGTTCACGAACGGCCACGGTGGGTTACAAAGCTGATAGTCGTTGTCGACATTTTTTCCACTCTTTCTGTATGCTGATTTCCACAACGACACTGAAGAATAACTCATCAATTCACAACTGCCTGATTTAACACCCACGTGGATCCGGACGCCCGTTTCTTTCCTCGTCGCGAAAATCGTCTCACTTGACTTCTTTGTTTCCGCATCACCAATCAACGAAACGCACGAGTCGCAGATTTTTTCATTCCAAGGTTTGTAAATTTGACATTTTCTTGATTTTTATCATGTTACGATTATGAAAAATATTTTTTTTTCTAATTTTTCGAAAGTTTCTCTCGTCTATGTTTATTTCGGATGAAAATGACAGAAATTGAATTGATGAATTTCGGTGATACGAAAATATTTGGTGATGGTCTTATTTTCTTCTTATCGTTGAAACGGAATCGTCGGTAGAATTTAACCGGTAAACATCGCTGTAAATCCGAACAAGTCAACTCATTGTTTCGCGAACAAGGTGACTTTAGATCACACACGAAACCGATTTCGCTCGATTTTCGAGGCAACTTCGTGACTCCGGTGAGACTTTACGTGCGCGGAAAAAAAAATTTCCGTTTGCTCCGAAATCGTTTCAGAAATTTGAATGAGATACAAATAACACTTTCATGCAATAAAATTAATATTTTTGAACAACAAGTTGTGAAGAACTACCACATTTTATTTTATGCTCGTGAAAATGATTTTTATCGATACATTTTACCGTCAATCATCGTTTCTTTATTTTTGTTACAATTTTATTATTTTTATATTTTACAAATATTATATTAAATTTTTTTAATAAAATGATTATTTTTAACAAGATATTACGTTGAAAAAAAATTACAATTAAAAAGAATGGTTATATAGAATCAAAAACCAAAATGAATAATAGAACTGGATCATGAGCTCGCGAAATGTTTTCCTGAAGAGGTCATCGATACCATTCGACGAAAAAAAAGTGGTCACCGGATTTTTGGAAAGCACGTGTTTCAAAAACTTCCTTTGTGACAAAACGACTTCGACTCTGTCGAATCCGATCCTCGGGATTTTTGGATCAGTGTGCGTGATTGAGCTGATTGGCGAAGAGTTAGATTTTGCCAATTGGAGCAACCCCACAAATTCCCCTTCCAAAACAATGATGGTGGGATTGTTCTTTAAATATAATTGGTCGATCGTAGAAACTCCCTCATCCCCACTCAATATTTTCTGTATATTTCTAATAATTCTTAAAGATATTTTCCGAGAAATATCCGGGTCTTACACGCCGACGAGGCTTCGCGAGAATCGTTCTTTCTCGCGCTCTCCCCGCAGAAGTAAATTATTCACCGATAATTACCACCTATTTATTATTATTTATATTCCGGTATATAATCTCTCGCTTCTTTATATTTTTTAGACTCATCTTCGATATAGCCAGATTTAATTGAACTCTATATAAAAATTAACGAGGGAGAGAAACGTTCTCACTACGTAAAGTAAGGTACGTTTTTTATAACAATTATTAATTTTTCTGACACCCAGACCTAAAGAAATCATTTTATTTAATTTAAATATATTTTATGACATGTTAGCAATATTTGGATAACATGTCGTTATTGAATGAAATAAATAAAAATAAGTTTTTGGCAGAAGCACGTTTGAAAAATTTCATAATCTTACACGTCTTGTCAAAATAATATTTGAATTGCTAATTTGTTGCGATAATTACGATATAATTGACTGAAAGATCGCTGGTGTTCGACGTATTGATTTACAAGGGTCTTGTTCTTTCAGTAACTTTCTTCCTTTCTTTTGCACGTTCATGAGCGAAAGTAAACAAGAAAGTGTACTTGGAAGGACACGGACCTTGGGGTCGGTGTACGATTGTCCTTCGAATCTTTTCAAAAGCGCGCAATTTCCAGTCAACTGACTCTCGTAGGAAATAACTCAGTCACGACCGATTCGTTGAATTGCAATTAATAATTATGCATTTTTTTTACTTCGTTAAGTTAAACGATTAATCTTTAACGAGCTTACATGCAAATATTTTTTATTTTTCGTATTTTTAAACTTTCCACCTAATTAACAATCAGTTTATCTCGACAGAACGTAACAGTGCGGAAAAGTAACAAAAAATTAATCGCGAAAAGGAATAAATCTTGAAAAAAGATGAGACCAGACGAGATAATGCAGAATGGACGTCGTTCGACTGCTGAAACGATGTCCGAGACGTCGGAAGGTACCGGTACGAGCAGCATTTCCGGTATATCGGTTTCCGGAGGGCGCGAAGAATTACAGGAGCTCGTTTCGAATCTCGGCTTGTCGAGCTTCGACGAGCTGCACCAGGAAAAATTTCGCGTCGATCGACACAAATTAGAGAGCATGCTTACAGGTGAGCTTAAATAAATATTTTAATTTTTTTTTTATAAACACAAATTTAAAAATATTTTTTGAGTAAGTACTCATTCAATTACGCTCTTCATTTTTATTTCTTACGATGTTTGATGATTATCTGTAAATATCCTTCCGACGAATTTATTTTGCCTATTTTTACTCGACTGACATTTTTTTACATTCGTCGATAATTGACTGTTCAAAGATTTGCGTCTCGAGTATTTTCCTCGTGTTGGTAAACGAGATTTAGTTTATTATTAAACTGTCACTCTGTATTCCGAGCGTCTTCGATACTTGCCGCTTAATCCGTTCTTCGCATATTTCATAATTTTCGTCATTCGATTGAGGGTCTGATATTTCGCTCCCCAAATATTTATCGTCGCGGTCTAAAAGTGTGTTTACTCGCGTTTCATCATCGAGCTGTACTAATTTGAATGTAAATAATCGCCGAGTCATGCGCTCCCTCTAAGAAAACGGTTTCTACATTTATGAAACATTTATTTTTTCTTAATTAAAAAAAAAATTCTGTCGACTCACGTTTGCGTGTTTGTTTTTCAGGTGAAAGTGATCCTGATGAAGGCGCTACAGATTTTTTTCGTAAGGTCAGTAATTTTTTTTTTCAAATTTCTAGAAAAAAATAAACGATTTTGAAGAAATTTTATTTTCGAATACTCCGGGCGTTTATTATGTCAGAGGTTGAAAAGTCATTCGTGTGACTGTCACAAGTTACATCATCGAATACGTCATTTCGCAAGGTCGCAGGTTCGTTAGACAATCGACTTTGAAAAAAATACGACAAAAAAAAGAGAAGGCGTTCCTCTTTCGCGAATGATGAATTTCGATCCTGATCGGTGTAGAGTCCTTTTCGCACCTGCACAAAGTCCCTAATTGCCGAATTAGCGTCACGCGAAAATTCCTCCCAGACGATGCTATAAAATTAACGTCAGTGACGCGACTCTGTTCGGAGAATGACCAAAAAATGCGGAGAGAAGACTCGACAAAAAAGAAAGAATAATTTGATCGAAATTTTGGTACATTTTGTTTATCGTTTTTTTTTTCAAAATTCATTCTCATTTCTCAAAAATATTTGAACGTCCGATCTCGATTATATTTTCGTTAATTTGTTTCAAACGGCTCTGAGAATATACCGCGAATCGGGAAATAAAAATAGTCAAGTGTCTTCGAGAGCGCGGATTCTTCTGCATTTTTTTCGCCGACGTTCCTTTTTTCGTGATTAAACATTCGAGTGGTGAAAAGAAAAAAGAAAGGGGTTGCGAGACGCGAGACCATCCTATTCCGGAGTTCTAGAAATACCGAGACCGCGAGGAGGATACAGTCTCGCCTCGAACTTACACTGTCTTTTAACTGTGACTCGGGTATAAAACGTATAATTTTAGATCAAGTCAGTGTACCCCGATGTCGATGTCGTCCTAGTAACGAAAAGTCTATTGGCCGAAATTATCCTCTGACGAACATCATTTTGCATATTAAGACTAAAATCTACAATTCGAAAAGTTTCGTCTCAAAGTTCTAGTAGAGTATGGTATAAAAAATTATTATTTATAATTTTCATTTTATACTTCGATGTTCTCTTTCTTTTGGTTCGGGAGGAAGGAAAAATTTGTTTCATTTATAATACAGGTTTTTCGACGCTTTTCAATTGAAGTGGACATTGATTAATGCAAATGCGGCTTATCCAATATTTCCTTTCACTCGAAAGACAAACGTAAATATAAAATCGTGAAGTTAATCTCGTTTTCCTCGTTCCGATCGGTCTGGGATTCTGAAGGAGTGAATAGCGTTTTCCTTATCAGACAAAAATTTCCGCTCCGGTTTTTACCACCAATTTTGTGACTTGAAATTTTCCATTACTCTTCAACATTTTTCATCGTAATTTAATTTTTTTAATCATGAAAAAAAATAAATAAAATCCGATATTTTCCCTTTTTTTAAATTACGAATTTAAGATTGAACTTTGAATAATTACTCAGAAGTACGACTCAAAAATGAAATTTGGAAGAGAGTCCAAAAACGCCAAATATGACCAAAAAAACTGGGATATACAAAATTCGTTTTGAGCCAAAAAATTGTTTCAAAAAATGAATTTCAATTGATTAAAAATTTTCAAGCCCGTAAAAAATTTCTGTCCTGAAAGATTTAATTTTCTGAACATTTCGCACAGAACTTGGAAAATGAAAATTGTAAAAAAGTCCAGAAAAGCAAAATATGATAAAAAAAGATCCGAATGTAGGAAATTCGTTTCGAGCGATCCTGTCCGAGAGAACCTGTACATTAGCCGTGCAGTGACGTTAAATAGCGCAGGAAAAAAGAAACAGTGCGATACGTGTGTCGGGAGAGCTGTGTATGTGTGCGAGTACGTGGCGAGTCGAGTGGGAGGCGGTTACCGCGGCGCGAGCACAACCCGTTATACATATTACTTCGAATTAGTCAGTCAGTTGAGCCAACGATTCCCTGGCGGCACGGGACTCAATTCGCTCTCATCCGATTGTCGATCTTTCAACAAAACGTTTGTTGATACGACCCTGACCGTCCTCATTTTTCACTCCGTACCAAAACAGGATAAACAAATTATTTTTAAACCTTCAAAAAATTTAAATAAAATCGTAAAAAATCTAAGTTAGTGATATCAACGTGTAAAAACAAAAATCACGATTTCGGACGAGAGGAGAAGTGATAATAAACATTTTTCCAAACTTAAATGAAATTATCATCACGTATTGGTTTAGATAAAGTGAATTTTCAGTGATAAAATAACTGAATTTTATACTCGCACCGTGTTGTCGTCACGTTCCGGATGATTCGTATTTTCCATTTCGTTTCTTTATCTTCGTGAGATCGCTCGGTGTGACAGCAGCCGAGAGAAAAAGAGCGAGAAGCTACGAGGAAATTTCTCTCGGCGAACTTGTATCTATCACGTTGGCAGGCAGACTTGCTTTATCGTGACTCTGTACGTGGTCCGACCATCGAGCAATCAAAGTGCAAATCATTTTCAACAAACGCCGGAATTCGCGTGTATACAAATACAAATATTCAAGAACAAGACTAAAAAAAAAAAGTTCAACATGTGTACAAGACAATGACTCGGAAACATTTTATTGCTAGGCGAGTTGAAGAGTAACACGGGAAGTAAACACTTAATAATTAGAACATAATTTCAGAAAAAAAAATCGAGCCATTTTTTTTTCCTACATGGAGATTGTCATCGATAATTATTATTATTTTGTAATGATAATCGACGAACGAGATAGGTGATATCGGGGTGTAATCGGGAGTGAAAGTAACTGATAGTTGAGTTGAGTTTTGGTTATCGTAACTCGTTTCTGCAAAGTGAGAATAAAGTAACGTGGCAAAAATCGTGCCGCGAAGGCAGAAACGAGAGAAAAAAAAAAGAAAATTCTATATAAGACGAATGGTTATTGCAATGCAGCTGACTAATTAAGATCGGACGCGAAGAAGTATCCGATTACCCGGGAGCAAGACACTCCTTCTCTCTTTCCTCCTGAATTTCGTTTTCTTTTCAAAAAAAAAATTTTTCGCTACTCTTTCGATTCCTCGCGAAGTGCGCGGGCGACCTTCGAATTAAATTTAGGTATCAACAATTGCGTCCGCCGGTTATCAGGCTCGAGCGTAACTTTCTCGCTTTTGGAACCACCCGCGAACAATAATCGTTGTATACTTTCAACTTTTTCGACGTTTCGGCGATCTCGCAAAGAATATTCGAATAATGCGAGACAAGAGACGAAGCTGTTGACCAAAATTGACGACTGCTCGAAATTTATTCCTCGACGAGTGGAATATTTCTACCAAAGTTCCAGGACAGAATAAAATATTTGCGAAGGACCATCGTACGGATAAGAATATATCGAAAAAATGACTGTGGTAATTAACGAATTTTTTTATCTAATCCTATGCTTGTATTTTGCTTGGCTGAGGTCAGATTTTTGAGCGGTTTTCTGTGCTTTTCGAAACGTATATCGAGAGGAAAATTAACAATTTTATTTAAGGGCTTATTTTCGAGATAACGAAGCATCGAAAAATGCAAATACCGTTGACGATCGATTACTCATTCTTTCATTAAAAAAATAAATTGAAATTGCTGTGTAAGTTATCTGCGCGCACCAGACGACCATTTTTCGTCTGCTATTGCTTATTCTCGTTTTTCTCTGCCAATATGTTACAGCGAATTCGAGCGATAGGATATTCGCGGGAAGCCTGCGAAGAGGAAAAAAAATGTACATGTCGTACGATTTATCGTATCTTTTATGTAACGCTCGTGCTGGCACGATATTTATTCTTTTTCTTTTCGTCGCTTTTTTTTGCATTTTTATTCTGCATACGTATAAGAATCGGCGAGCTCGCGCTTTAATACACGAAACGGGAGGATCTTGTGTGCCCGACCGAAAAAAATCTTTTCAATTCTCGAAGGAAGAAATTGCAATGCAAACACACACGATAAACATTAATACCCTTACGAAACGAGACTGATAAAAATTTTCGTCACGATTCGAGCATTTTTTCCCTCCTTTATTCTTTCATCGTTTTTTTTTTTCTTTTTCTTTTTTCGCTGCAACATTGTTGCATAAGAAAAACGACCGCACGGCTTATCACTGCTGATAATTAATGCTCGCGGCTTTGGAATTTGAAAGTTAACGCAGACGCCAGCTTTTTAAATCATTAATAATAAATTATGGATATTTTGAATTTTTTCCAGGTGATGAACGAGACGAATACGTTCATAGTTTATCCGTTAAGACTAAAAATAGGAGCCAAAGCAAAAAAGGGTGAGCGAATTTTTTTAATATTTATTATTATTAAGATTAGAAATGATTAAGGAAAAATCATTATATACGGATTAACGAGGAAAGTTTTGTGAAAAGGTTCAAAAAGGTTTCATCATTCGAACACTGAAATAAATCGAAAGTGATTGCGTTCTCAGTACGCGGTTGCACTTTTCACGCGTTCCGGTCTTTCATCCATTTGTTCATTGGGTCGTAAAAAAGGCGAAGTGTGACGGCTAATTTTAATGACGCAAGGAAAAAAAATACAATTTCAATCGCAAAGGGGAAAGAGGCGAAAGATCGAGAGATTACGAAAAAAAGAACGCGAAGAGAGAAGGAGAGACGAGCTCAATGGAAAACTAGAGACGCTCTAAAATTTTTCCGACGATCAAAATCGCCATTTGGCAATTAGAGACCGTTTGTTTAAATGGTCTCTAAATTCTAACTTTTTTCTATAATTTTAGCCTGCTGTAATGATCATTAATACATCATTAAAATACGAAAATAACGAAAAATTGAATTCATAAAAGTTACAAAACAGATGAGAATCGAATTGAAATGATAACGAGCTACAGACACGCCAAAATTTTTCCATTAACCAATATTGCCAAAAAAAAACGTCTCTAATTTCTAACTTTTTTCTACGATCTTAGTACGCTGGAATATGAATAGCAAACAAAGGATTAATATATGTATGTAGACGAAAAATGAAAGTGTTGAAAAATGGAATGTTAAAGAACAAGTTACAGAATAGATGAGAAAAAAAAATGAAAATAATAACGAGCTAGTGACAGATTCCTGAATGGAAGACAAACGACCGCGAGGGCAGAATGACACTCGCGCGAGTCTGTTTTGTTCATAACGTGGATCTCTCTGGTCCCCGAGAAGTATTGACTGTAGACGAGGCTGGATGGAAACTTTTTCGGTGATTCACGTGTGCAGCTGTTTTTTTTTGTCATCTCGTCGAGAAATTCACTGTCACCGTCTCACTTTGGAAATATTTAAAATAATTAAACTAGCTGATAATTCGATTATTCAAATTCATTTGGATCAAAAATTTCCATGTCTTTCAACTACATATAGATTTGAATTTTGCAATTATCAAATTTTTAAAAAATTTTCGAAGTTATTATAGATTATTTTTTGACGTAATAAATAGTTGTCGGGAAAATATCAAAAGAATTTTTTATCGATTATAAATCGTTGCTAACAGCCTGAACAAAATGTGCTCCTACCACTTCCCCCACTACGAAAATTCGCGCTTATATCTCGTTTGATTACGAGAAAGTTCGTGTAACATTGCGGAAGGTATATTTCCACTGGGTCAATAATCTTCGGTTCCAATTCATCGAGTACAAGCATTTTATTTCAATTCAACTTTGTTGTAATCTAATTATTTATGTTTTTCATGATTTCTTGTAGGAAAATAATATTAGCGAATGTTTAGTCCGTTATATTGAATCCTCCTATCGTTATCGATATTGTATACGAGTTTAGCAGTCTCGTTTTCTAAGCATCATCCGATGATTCAGTTGTCAGTTATCTATGGTAAAATTCCATCGAAAGAACACATCGCGTTCGCTTTAATTTTTCTCTCGATTCTGTTTTGGTTTGCTCTCCTTATCAAAATTAAAAACCGCGCAAACTCAGTTATTTTCTATTTCTGATTAAGTATGTATATGTGGCGTACAATCTTCAACAAAAGTCTTCTTTTCGTGATCAATTATTTTGTGTACTTTTAACTTTTTTGTGTTCAAAAAATTGTGTGTTGTCGGAATGGTAATCAATAGTTCAATGAAGTTTTATTAACTATTTTCATATTATTTACTGTTTAAATAATTAACAAAAAATGTTTACAAAATTTTTCTATTTGGATATTAATATTGATCATACGTATGGAAATTAATTATAAACAAAATGTTATAATTTAAGGGAATTTTTTAAAGGCAAATTTCTCAGTTTTCTACAAAAGAACATTTTTCAAACTGTACAGTGAATCGTTTTTAAATACGGTAAACAATTTTTGAGTATTTTTAGCTACATTACTAAAAGAAGTACTTAAATTTTAATAATTTTAGCGCACGCAGCAGGCAATCACTTTTTTAATAAAATAAATTTCACCCTAACTTTTTCTGTATCGTTATTAAAAATTTAAAGTATCTTTAAGGCGTTTTAATTTTCGGTAGAATTTTTTTCGATTGAATCATCGTGGATTTTATACCTGATCATCCGCGATGAAATTATATCGCGCTCGAGAGTTTACGGGAAGTTTGTATCGGCTGTTTGGCCCCGACCTTTGCGCACAAACATCGTACGATCTCGGCACGACAGCGTCGTTGCGTGTCTATCACAATACATATAAAAATATTTATATTTCTTTCCTTGATCTTGCATTCTAATTTCTCGTTCAACTTCTCTCGCGCCCACAACTTTTTTATTTCATCCTATCAGACGTAAACAACGATCGACAGATTTTTTTTTCGCAATTTTTTTCCCCGATACAGCTGTCAAAAATTTGGCAAATCGTAAATAATTCATCAATTTTTTTCTCTCGCATGTCGCATGCTATCGAAAATCATCATCTTTGTCACAAAGATTTTTAAATTCATGTTTATGATAATCCACAGTGCGCTGCTCGCGATTATTCCGTACTCTCGCGGAATATAATAGACGAGGAAACTATTTTTATCGATGTAGAGCCTTGACCAAGAAGGGAACCTGCCTATAGAAATACTCTTGTACATAAATGTCTAAACGGCTCGCGAATCGAGAACACAGAGACTTTTTTCTTTTTTTTTCAGGATGATCATTCTTTATTTTTTTTTCTTGCTTGTCAACGTCGTACGAGGAAATTTTCGATAATCGATTTTATATATCCCCGCGAATTCTCTTTATGGTCAATTTTTGTCTCGCTATTTTAGAAATTTTTATAAGAAATTCACGTTTGTATAATATTTTTGCATGACAGGAGAATAAATTTTAATTTTTGAATGAACGATTTTATTCTACGGTTTTTTAGTTTTTATTTCTTGAATGTTTCTCTCTCATTGTATAGAATGGCGTAGACCTATTTTCAGTTGAGTAGTCTAATTTCGAGTACCCGTGTCAACTCTCGCGATCCTCTCGAATCGGGCGAAAAAAATGAAACTCGGGAATTTCAGACTTTTCCGACTACGAATTCCCGGTCAGTATTTTCCTTTTTTCTTCTCAATTTTTTTGTCTCGTCTGTGACTCTATTCCCGTCCGAAGGAAAGAATCTTCAGGACTCGCGCGTGAAAATTCTTGGTCGGCTTGAAATCTCTCCGTCGCTCTGTTGCGACTCTTGACGTCGCGACTTCGTCATCGTCGATCGACACTCGCTTTCGCGACCTTCTGGGAATTTCCACGCTGTCCAAGTCACACCTAACAATAATGTGTGCTAGCGTGTATCTCAGAGGGAGGGAATCGTAATTTGAAGTACTGTTTCATAGCCCGCTATTTTTTTTTCATTTCTTAATGAAGTGAAAACTGATTTAATTTTTATTTTATTTTCTTGACTGTATAAATTTAGTTTTTTTACCAAAATTTTTTTTCATAAATGAAATGATTTAGAATTTTTTTATATCCGTAAATTTTGATCGATAAATCGATGAATAAAATGGATTTTTCTCTCACTTCTTGCATGACACGATTTTTGGACGGCAATGTTTTTATCAATTTCAAATTAAGTCAAAGAAGTTTAATTATTTTCTATATTGTATATACTTTTATTTATTTTATATGCAGTTGGCGGATCGCAAAAAAATGTTCTCTCATTCCTCTCCATACAAAAACACGATTTCTTCCGAAGAAAATATTTTTTGTAGTTTAGCTTTTGTGGATAATATGTCATCATTTTCATTGAAGGAAAATATTCTCGAAAGAACTTTCTTCGGCAAATTCTTAATAGTTTATAAAATTTCCAAAATTTCAGATCCTCACATAAAAGTCGCTGGTCGACCTGAGGACGTTCAAGCGGCTAGAGAAAAAATAATGCGAATTTTGAATGCTCGAGTGAGTAAAAGTGAAAGTAAAAAAAAGCCATGCGGCATTTTTCAAGTACTAAAAGCAAGTGTTTACGGCAGCAAAATAATCGAGTAACGATGAAGCTGGACGTGAGTTATACGGATCACTCGCATATAATTGGAAAGGGTGGCCTGACGATAAAACGCGTTATGGAGGAGACCGGATGTCACATTCATTTTCCCGACAGCAACCGCAGCAATCATCAGGAGAAGAGCAATCAAGTCTCCATTGCCGGGGAAATGGAAAGCGTTGAACGAGCCAGGGCGCGAGTTAGGGTAAGACGTTAATTTGTTTTTCATCAATTTACAAAAAAAATTGTAGAATAAAAAAATTCAAATTAATTTCTTGTCAACGAATGAGAACATTTATTTCATTTCATTTCATTTTAGAATCTCACACCGTTGATTTTCTCTTTCGAACTGCCGATAATGGGATCGTCGCAAGCAACTCCGGATCCAACTTCGCCATACGTGGTAAAGATTCAAGAGACGTACAACGTTCAAGTGATGTTTCGAACGAGACCAAAGCTTCACGCGACTCTCGTTGTCGTCAAGGGCTGCGAGTGGGAAGTAACCAAAGTCAAGGATGCCACGCTTCTGTTGATTCATTATATGTGCGAACATCTTTCTGTGAGTATTCCAAACCAAGAAGATGATTAAATTAAATTTCAACGAGAAAACGAATTTCTAACATACTCTTCAACTTTTTTTGGTAAAAAATACCATGAAGTAAAATTACATAACTTCGAGTAATTAAACTTCATAGCTTTATCATTCCATCAACTCGGGAAGTTCTGTTTTTTCATTTTTTAATTTTATATCAGTCATTACCATAAATATATAGACATTGAACTCCATACTAATTGGACATATAACGTTTTATCAAAAATGTATCGACAAAACTTCATATGTGAAGTTCTGTTCTTCAACACGTGAAGTTTTGTTTTTCAAGGCGTGAAGTTCTGTTCTTCTATTTATAAATTTCATGTCAGTCATCACCATAAGTATATAGACATTCAACTTCATACCAATTGGAAATATAAAGTTTTATCAAAATTGTATTGACGAAACTTCATATGCCCATATTTGATGTTCTAAAAATTTTTTTTCTGACTAGTGTTCCACTTTCGTATTCAATGTTCCTTTGTCTTAGAAGCAAATTCCATTAAAACGAACATTGAACTAAAATGTAAGCAAAAATAGAAAATATATGTCGCGGCTTTCGCACGTGCGAAACGTGTGATTTTCGGTTCAAACCGACACAGTGGCATTGACACGGGACTAAAAACATCCCGGACAGAAATAAACGTTTGAAGTATCGAGCTTACGTCGATGCTACGATAACGATAAGGATCGATGAGAAACAAATTGAAGAGAAAGAAACCGTTACAAAATGTGTATCCAAAAAATGAAATTGAAAAAAAAAAATTATTCTCATTGCTTCAAAATTTCTAGTAAACGCGTAGGTAGCTAATTTGTAAAAAATATTATGAGTTTAGTGAGTATACGATAAATATTTCGTTTTTTTTTTCTCGAAAATCCAGAACCAAATTCAAGTACAAATGTCAATGGAGATTTCGCCTCAGCATCACAGTATAGTGCTGGGTAAACAGAACTCAAATCTCAAAATGATTATGCAACGCACTGCCACGCAAATAATGTTTCCCGATGCTGGCGATCCGAATATTCCGAGTCTGAAGAAGAGCAACGTCATCATAACAGGTGCCATTCGAAATGTCTATCTGGCACGTCAGCAATTAGTAGTGAGTACAAAAATATTCATTTTTTCTCCTCTTCGTGGCTTTCAGACGCGATAAACATTCGTTCTCCATAGTGCTCTGTTGATTCGAGCCACGGTGACGAAATGAGACTTTTATTTTTCATTTTTTTTTCGAATTATAAAGTAAAATAAAAATTTTCTTTTTCTTTTCAAACGAGGTAAAAAAAATTCATTTTTTATGCGAGAACGCGATAGGGGATACAAAAAATTTTAACTAAATGGACTTTTTACTTTCTTATCGCAACGAGAAATTGTACGAGCTTTTTATCGATCACGGTGCAAATCGAAGTCACGGCTCGAGTCGCAGGGTCAAGTGCAGCTCGTATTTTATTTATTTATTTATTTTTACTTGCACGTACTCGTTTTACGAACATACGCTGCAAAATACGAGGCGAGCGGTATCTTCGTTCTTAAAGAATATCAAATGATTCGGAATGTGTAACAGGAAGGTATTTTTTTAGGGCTCTCTACCTCTTGTACTGACATTCGATTTGCCCGAGAACACGAGACCGAGCTTAGACACAGACGGTGTTGCGCAACTTATGCAGAGTCTCGACGTTTTCATAAACGTGAGGAACAAGCCAAAGCAGGGCACACTGTCGGTGATAATAAAAGGCACCGAGAGAAACGCTAGTAACATTTACGAAGCGAGAAGAAGGCTTTTGGGCCTGGACGAGCCAGCGGTACACGCGGAAATTCCTGAGACTTATCTCATGCCCAACGGAGGAAATATTTTCCAGTCTAATAATAATAACAATCCTGGTACGTAATATCGCAATTTCTGGACTATTCATTACGGTAACGTCGACATTCTTTTTATACTTTTACTTGAAACTTGGAAAAATAGAAAATTGTTCGTAGTTTCTTATCTGAATATTGAAGGAATAAAAAACGTCTAAATATGTCGTCTGCGTGTCAGACAATTTTTTGAGGTTTCATACCATTTTCCGTCGTTTGAATAAAGATTGCTTAAGAATGTACTGGAGATAACTCGAAACGCTGGTAAAGATCTGAAAATTTGACCAGTCACTGATAATAGATCTCTAATGATTTTCTGCAAATTTTAACTCAATTCATTAAATCGTTTGAAAGTTACAATAAATTTAATATTATACTCAATTTCACGCGGATTCATCGAAAACGAAATTATAATAAATTAGAAATATCGAAACGATAGTAGTAGTTACTTGTAAATTTTTTCTCAAGATGTTTAAATATCACAGAATCTTTCTGCCAAATTTCATTAACTTGTACTAAACAGTTTTTAAGAAATTATCCACTTATGTGATAATAAAACGAATTTCCTTCTCTAAAAGTACGTAAAAATCGACTAAAACGATGAGGTTTTGTTGATAATTTTTTTCTACTATCAGTACACATAAAAAATGTTAATAACACAGTTTAAACCATTTTGACTAAAATTTTTTCTTCTTTAATTGTTTAAACAATAAATGATATGAAAATTATTCATAAAACATTAGAAACCGATGGAGTATCATTAAATATCACTAAATATCACAATAAAAATTTTAACTTCTCAGCAAAAAAAACGAAGACTAAATTTTAACAATTCATTATGGAAACGTCATTTTTGCCAGAGATTATACCTCCAGTTTATCTCTAACTATAAATAATGGAACAAATAATTTAAAAAATATATTTTTGACACCAGGTCAGGTGAACATGATGGGAATGGCTGAAAACTTTTCAAATGTCTTGAAAATCAATACGCAAAATTCCCCGGTATGCATGCCAGGCGGGAATCCAGGCTGCATGGCACACTCGCCAAGTCCGATGGATCTCTACTCGCCTTGGGGTCTACCAGGCTCGATGTTTTCGCCGCTGGCGATCCATCCGAGCTACCCGTATCAGCAGATAAGTCACTTGCTGTCGAACGCGCCTCGATTGATGCAGACGAGCCCGAGTCCGCATCGACAGAGTGGCGTCGGTGCTCTCGGACATCAATTGCAGCAGCATCTCGGTGCTTGTCCTGGTTTCGCAACGATCAACAATTCTAACGGGAATTCCTTGCACTCGGACAGCAAAGATGCGAGCGCTTACTCATCGCTGAGCAGCCTCTCGAGCGCTTTTTCCAGCCCGGCTATGACCCCGAGAAACGTCTCGCCCATTAATCCGAGCGAAAACAGTCTTGACTTCGGAATGGAGAAAAATAACATACTCTCGGACTTCGGAGATCGTCGCGCCCCGGGATGCGAGAAAAAAACCCTCGCCCTGGCACATAATAGTTTCTCTTCCTATGATTATGATCAGAAGAGAATTATGGCACTCAAAGCCATGCAAAACAAAGTTGAACCTACCGAGTATCGCGTTCCTAATTCCGCTTGGTCTGGATATGGACTCAGTCACACCATGCCTGTTATCAACGAAAGTACCGAGTCTGAAGAGGTATTTTCTTTTTTATTTCATATCTCTTGTTGCAAAGTTATTTATATACAAATAAATTTTCTTAATTTTTCAAAGAAACAAATATAAATTTAAGAATTTTATTTTCATATTATCAGCGAAATTATGAGTTAGTAGAGCTTGCTTTTTTATTTATCATTTATTTATATTCAATTATTTTTAATTTTCATGTCATTGACATTTTTCAATGAAAATAATATAATAGATTTTTGAATAGTTTTGAGTAAATTCTCAAATACTCGTTTCATCTTCACTTTTAACTTGTTGCTCCATACAGATACAGAAACTTGCGAGCACTGCCGACATTTGGAAAGATGACCTGACATCGATGGGCAACTCGTCGTACAGCATGATTTCACCCGGCATGACGTCGAATTATCTCGAGCACATGCCCTTGACGCAAATAGAAAAACTCACCTCGGAGAATTACACGGAGCTCGCGACCATGCTCGCGAATTTTAATCTCGAGAGATATATTCGTAAGTATACAATAAATAAACAAAAAATAAATAACGAGCATCAATCAATTATTCTAAATAATTTTTTAGGAGTAAAAGAATGTCTCAATAATTTGTTTATATTTGCATCGTTTGAAAATTCTTCATACTTGACACTTAAAAGTGACTAAAATCATCGTCGCATTGACATTTGTGTGCTAATTAAATTATCAACCGCTAATCGCAAATTAACGCATGGCTTAAAAAAATTAATCTCACTTATTCATTGACTGGGATAAAAATTCATCAGGCCTGTTTGCTACTCACGAAATCGATATGGCGACGTTCCGTACTCTCACGGACAATGATCTTGTCGAAATAGGAATCACCGCATGGGGAGCGAGACGCAAATTCCTCCTCATTATTTCCGGTACGTAAAAAAATGCTTTCGCTTACATTTTTTATCGTTGCTGCTTCATTTCATTTCAGAGATGAAAGTGAATAATTTCATACATTTCGTTTTTATTTTCGTGTTTTATTAACACTAACGACAGGGGAAAATAATTTCATTTGTTTCGCCGACGATATTTCAAGAATTCTTCTTTTTTCGCAGAATTGAAAAAACGATCGAACTCTTTTTCGGCGACGCCGGGAGCGGAGAGAAAAATTAAACCTGGTTCAACCGGCGCGTCGCTGGCATCGTCAATCGACCCGACGAACAGCATCGTCGATCGTGACTGGTGAAGAAAAATCTGGAGAAAATTAATCTAAGTCGATTTTTCTGTTTTTTTTTTGCTGCTACTTTTTTTTTACTTGGATAAATCAACGCAGAAGCGAAACAAGTAATAGAGAAAGAAAAAGAAAGATCGACCATACGACAGAACGCGTCGTTTGAACAGCGCGGGAACGATTTTTTTTTTTCAAATTGCATGCTCCGTTTCCGCACAGCCAGACGACGCGTTTTTCGCTCGAAAATCCCGAAGTGCCGCGGAGCACGCGCGCGCCGCACCGACTCCGTTTCGCGTTTTTTTTCTACGCGAAACTTTCCTCTAATCCGATCTCCAATCTTTCTCGCGTCTGCGCTTCGATCGACAATCGTTGCCGAAACTTTTTTTTTCTTTTTTTTTTTTTTGATTGCGTACCAATCGGACGGACCAATCTGAACCACTTTTTTCTAAGCATTTTTTTTCCTTTTTTGTGGCCCCGGATCGTCACATCGACGATAATATTGACGAGAGAGATCGAGAGACAAAAAGAGAAAGAGACGGAGATAATAAATCGTTACTTGCGGTAAATTATTATTTTCTTCCCAACATCGTTACTCGAAAGGAAAACGGAGTCGTTGAACGGTCCAACGCGCGTCGTCGCTATTTCCTCGTCTGTGATTACAAACAATTGATTTAAATGTACGAACGCGTTACTTTCTGCCCGTTAACGATTAATATTAGTTAACTATTAATCCTCGTTATTATTACGATTAATAATTAATAATATCAACTTTGGAGACAACGTTGAGCGAAGGAAAAGAGAAAAGTATAGATAAATCGTTTAGTGTAAAATTAAAAAAAAAAGCAAAAAAGCGAGTATGAAAAACGCGTGCATTCAGCGGATTTGGGGAGTTTTTTTTTCAATTTTTTTTTTGCATGGTGAAAAGTTTGATAAATGATGAAACGTTGTCGAGGATGTTAATAATTATAAACGGATATTACACAATGCGTCCGCGTGCGATGAGAGGATCCGAATTGTGAATAGTATGTAAAGGTCGACCGTCGTAGCGATTCAGACTTCATGATAACAGTAAGAGAACGGCAGTAACGAATTTGAGAATAACGAAATGAGAAAAGTATTTTGCGAATGGCGCTCGTTCCGACATCTTTCAAAAAGTGCGTTTCGAGTTTTACAAGCAGGCATGTGTTTATTATTAAGATTTGAAAAAAACGATGTAGGAGTATTTATTGTAATGAGTTCTCGATGGCGAAACGCTGAATGCACTCGTCGAGGTGTTTTCTGAAAACTTTTTTTTTCTTCATTTTTTTTTTTTCGTTCTCGCAAGAATCTATCAACACGGACGCGGATTGAAAGAAGAAAATGAATTAATATAGGAAATTAGACCGCGTCGATGCGAGGATTCGATCTCATGAGTGAGAAAATGACGAATTTCCATGTGCGACTACAGCGTCTCTCAATATACATATATTTTTTTCGTTGTACTTACCAAATCCTCTTGAGGATTGTACTGCCCATGAATCAGTGTCCAGAACGCCAGTGAATTGCCAAATAGTCTTTCATACAGTGGTTTCTCCTTCGGAGCACGCTGCGCCGATATTGGATCTTTTTTTCTTCGTTTTTTTCTTTTTGAACATGCTCATTTTTGACGTATACGAAGGTAAATAAAAGTTAACGCTGGGATCGTGGGGTTTGTGCCAATTGTCAAATGGTTTAAAACACGTTCATTCAGTATTTTCTAATTAAAGCTTCATTAAATTCCTTTATTCTCGTTGGTGAGAGTTCGTGGCAATATTCAGATATTCTTTTAAATTTTATTGATCGCAATTTTTCGTCTGGAACGAAATATTTATCACCAAGGTGGCGAAATAGCTTTCACGATGCAACGTCGCTCTTTCTCGCTCCCTTTATTTTTTTACGTGGAACGAGCTTTGCACAAGAATCAATTGAGCGTGCCTTTTTCGTATAATTTAAGATGACACAGTGAAATACTCTCGACACGGTTATCCATTTTGCTCTTACGTGTGAAAAAGTAAAACCGATAGAAAATTTCATAATCTGGAAGTTAAATTTTCGAAGATTGTACTCTTGCGGTAATGACTCTTGACAACTTGGCCGCGCGCTGTATGAAGACCTTTCGTACGCTCTCACGTCGCTCGTAATCTTTGATAATTTAAGTTCCGATATGAAAATCATTTTCTAACGTTCGTCAAATTAGTAAGACAGAATAGGAAGCATTTTAATTTCTTATCTCTAATGTTCAAAGGCAACAATTTCCATAAAAGTAATTTCTCGACAATTGAAACGAATTAATTTAAAGAATGGAATGGATACATTCTTGCCAACGCGATTCAGTGAAAAAAGACCGTAACTGAAGACCTCACCTTTCGGACAATTGTTATAATCTCGGCACTTTCTATGTAAGTTAACGATGCATCACACTTTTTGCTGTTTTCACTGAAAAAAAGAACAATCGGGGCAGAGTGCGTTCCGAGAGATGAAATATAAATCAGGGTCACTGGTGTGTGGACACGAAATTGAAAGCGCAGATTTTCGATCCCTTTCGGACACGTAGATCGTAAAGGTTCAAGAAAATTAAGCGTTCTTTCGATTAAACTTAAAAAGAGTCTTATTTTAAAAATGCACGAGTGTATATGTTTACTGTCAAGGGGAGTGCAAGGGACAATTGGTACGATTATCGGAAAAAGTACATTTTTTATAATTATCGAGTATTTATTGGAATTTTTGTATTTAATTTAAAAATAGAAAAAAATATATATATATTATTAAACAGTTATAATTGGCACGCGACAAAAATGTTGATATACTTGAAAAAAAAATACAATGGAAAAAAATAAATTTTTGTAAATCAATGTTTCTATGACTCCCAGATATTTGTGTGCAAAGTTGCTCTAAATTTATGTTTGCCCGTGTTCCTCCTCTCCCTTCGCGCTCCTGTTTTATACGCCAAATATCAATAACTCTATTTTCAACCATAAAAGTGAAGTTTGAAGTACAGGATATCGCACAGGATTTCTTCAGAATGAAACTAAAGTTTGATCTTGTTCAAAAAGTATTACTTAAAATTAATTAAATTACAATTTAAAATAAAAATAAAAATTTAAATAAATTGATAAAGAGTAAAAAAAGAAAAGGATTATTAAGTTTATGAAGAATTGATAAGTTGTGCAAGTGCAATATGCAAGTCAGGTTAGTATGAGGATTGTTGAGATATTCGTATCACATGGTCTCAAACACCATGAATTCGAAAATAACGACTGGAAAGTTGCATTATTTTAATTTTTGAAAAAAAATACAATTTGAAAAATGAAAATACAGCCAATTGAAATATCTATAAAATTTATTTCCGTTATATATGAAAAAAAAAACGGTTTCTATATAATTATCTCTTTAGACAAATCATCTATTGTATTTTTGTATATTTGTAAATAGTTTTAGATAATTTTGAAAAAAATAAAAGTGCCAGGTTTTTTATCAATTTTAATTAAGGGATCCCATGGGTTTTGAAAGTTGAAAAAAAATATTTTCTTGAAACTTATTGCTAGTCAAACAAAAATTTTGAATTGCTGTTCAATATCACTGAAACTGATATTGAACAATATTGATACAACATTCATAAAAAATTAGGATTTCGTTTTTTAATTCTTTGCTTTGAAAATTATAAAGTAGTTTTTAACTTGACATAAACGCGACTTGTAAGGAAATTTTTTAAATGATTTTATAAAATTTGTAGTATTTTTACTGTATTATTCACAACTCTCATACAATACTGTTAATAAATGTGCTACATAAATTATACTTTAATATTAATCATTTTTGGACGGAATGTAATAAAATATGGAAGCAGGTTTTGACACGAAATAATTATAATTACAATTAGGTATGGTTCGTACTAACGTATTTTTATAAATCTTTTGAAGATTGCACAAATTGAAAAAATTTTTAGTTCATTTTTTAATTCAAAATAGAAACGCCATATCGCATCTTAAAATACGTCACGATTGTTTCACCGAACGATGATTTTTTTGGAAATCATTTTCATGATTCTCACATCTAAAAAGGTGTTAATATTAATAAAGTTATTTGGAAAATAACTAAAATGTCTTTTCGTAATGAATGCTGTATGGTATTTTTGATGGAGTAATAACTTCATAAACTGTTGCTCAATAAACAGGTTTAATAAATAAATAATTAAATTTTAGTACATGTTTGTCTATTATTATTTACAAAAACAATTTTATCCAACAATACATTTTTTTCATACCCAAAAGTGTTGGCAAGTCAGTTCATCTGAGATGAATAAAGTCTTCTACACATGTCAAAATTTGATACTATTTTTTGAATTGTTTTTCAATATATAAATCTCCCATTCACACTATAAATAGTAAATAACCACACCCATAAATATATTTGTACGTCGAATTTCCTGAGTTTGTCTTTTTGAATTTGTCTTTGGCATAAGATATGATTTTCAGTTCTCTTAGAAATTATGGCATGTTAAAATCACATTTATTTTTATTATGACATCAGTCCTCTGTTTCCAATTCAAGTGGTTTCGATGCCTGCTCTTTTGGCACGTAAACTCGAATGTTGCTCGAATGCAATTCAGTGCCGCAGCTTAGACACTGGAAAGAGTCTGTCACTGCGAAATGAGCTTTCATGCAATAGTAGCAGTAAACGTGTGGACAATCTGCGTGTCTGGGCAAGATCGGACTGTCGTCGCAGTAAGGGCATCGAGTACTCAAGTCCATTTTTGGACAAGGAACCAGAGAATTCTCGTTTCTGTCTCGTTGCCTCTTTCTCCATAGTCTCAGGATCATCTGCTTGAGACTATGGAAGTTGATCATGGGCAAGCCGATGCTAAATAACTCTATGAGACCATGCCACAAAAGTTCTCTCGTCATATACGTATAACCAATTTGTCTGGGGCGATGTCTACTGGAGCTCTCACTGGAGACACCCAATATTCTCTCCACGAGACTCGGTTGTCTTCCACGATGAAGAAATACCAGCAAATTCAGAAAACTTAGCAAATGAAGAACATTGGCAACAGTTTCTATGTAGTTTTTAAGTTTCTCTGTATGCAGAGAAGAAGCAATTATTCTTCTGTCTGCAAATTTGTCCCTGACGTAAACCGGTACTGCATTGAGAATGAAAAAAAAGATGGCTTTTCGTCTGTTCAGATTTGTGTAATTCAAGTCCAGCAAACGCTGTCCGAACGTAGACTTGCTGCTTCCTAGAGAAAAACACCATATCACAAATTTGAGGAATGCGTCGATTTCAGGCTGCCAAGCTTCCACTTTTTCCTGAGCACACAATTTTGTTATTTCTTGAACTTGAAGCTTAAGAATTTTGTAGATCTCATCGTCCAGCTGAGCAGCGTCTATCTGATTTATTCTCGAGACGTATGAAGATTCCGACATTTTTTTCAGAACCTAAATAAATTCATAAGCAACCTTAATTCAAACATAATTGGAGTGGAAGCACCATTACAAATAAAATGTTTTTTTTCGCGACTCAAATGATTCGAGTTTTATGACTAGTCAAATACTTATGCCTGGATAACTCCATTTGACAGATAAATGTGAGAAACAATTGAATTGAAAATTTTGGAGCCAATGAAAATGAGGTTAAGACAGAAATGTTTTGACGTAGACGGTGGAAAAGAAAAAATACTTCGATGATTACCTTGTATGAATTCCTTGAGACGTAAATTAATTACAGGAGTCAAAAATAATTTTTAAACATCGTTTCTTGAGTGGGTTAAAATTTATTAATAATATTTTATTTTACGATTGTTGTATAGCTATGTCATATGTTCGAGATTTTTTCAAATAACCTTGTACACGACACCAACGAATTCACATGAATTCCTTGATGACACGTAATCAACTTCACTACATACGAAATTTGCAATCTTGCAAATATAATAAAATAAAAGATAATTTTCAAGTTTTTCCACATGCTTTGCTTTTCTATATTGCTAAAATTTATTATTTTTTCTTCTCAATTGTAAAATGTACTTTTCGAGAAATTCAAAAACCGGACATCGGATTCTACTTTCGATGTCATTTCCGGTTATTTTACAGAAAAAAGCTTTGTTTCCATGTAAAAAGTTCAATATATAATTGAACTTTAATTGAACTCTTGCAATTGTTTTAGAATCCAGATTTCGACACATACGATTGAAAAAACTAAGAAAAAAAAATTAATCAAAGATGACAGATGTCAAACGAGCATCATGTAAAAAGCTTCGTTTTATTTTCGCCTAACATTAATAAAATATGTGTATACTTAGGTACAAATTAAATTTACTGATATAACTGAAATTATAGAAAAACCGTGAAGGCACATTTTCTCACAGTTGAGTGTGCTTTGCCAGTCTTCTAACATAAAAGATTATAAGCTCACACTGGGTAAATTCAATTTGTTTTCCTTTTTCTTCGAATACAGAGACAGGCGCACAGGTGTAACGATAGAAATAAAAAGCAGTTAGTCGGGTTCCCTCTGATTATTATAAAAAAGGAATGAATCGGAGCAGCATTGGGTGGTGAAAATTTGGAAAATGGTTTGATCCGGAGTAACGAGAGGGCCGAAATCGCTATGCGCGTATATGCAGCGAGTACCGACGTTACCGGCGTCAGTCTCAGTCGTCGTCGAGCCACGGTCGCGCGAAGTGCTGCAGAGAGCAGCGCGACTATTCCGGTAATTCGGCTCTGCGCCGCGAGTGGTCGAGCTCCGCTGATAATAATAAAAGAGAGACAGTACGAAAGTGCGGGGACATCGTTGTGTTGATTAATGTAATATAATCACATCGGAGCAGCAGAAAATTTGGCTGGTCGTGCGTTTCGGAGCGTAAATACACGGTGTATGCATATACGTATGCGAATCTAAGTATCTATAAAATATATGTATGTATATATCTGTATAACGTCGAAGCGCGCACGATCGGAGAATCGCGCGCACCGTCGGAGTGAGCGAGAGAGACACCACTGCCGGGATCCATGTTGCTCGTCGGAGCGAATGACGTCATCAAATGTTGGTGCAAGTGGATTCTCGTACGGTGTGTCCCCTCGATGTTTCCGATAATGTTTTCGTGATAAATTTTGACGTTTGTACGGTGGTAAAAGAGGATAAAACACTTGAGTGAGTTCTATTCTTGTTTTCTCCATATCCTAACAGCGTTCACGGATTTCGCGTGAGGTTCCCTCTCTTTTTTTCCCAATAATATTGTTTCTTGTTCGTGCGGGATTTGGTGCTTCGTGCCGCAAAGGGTGTTGAAATAGAAAGAAAAACCGATGATTTTTTTCCGATTTGGATGGAAAGCGTGCGCGGTCTGACGTGAGTAATTTATTCAAATCACATAATGAAGTTTGTTATTCTTTTTTAAGTTTATGGTCCATGCTTTTATCGATCGTTCCTTCACCTTTTTTTCTTCCTGAGTTGCGAGACAGCGAAGCGCTAGTGTGACAGGATAACCTATAAAATTTTCTCGTAGCTTTTTTAATCGTGTCTCGCTCTCTGTCTCTCGTTCCTCCTTTCTCACTTGCACTCCCACATCGATTATTGATTTGAGGCTCCGGTTGTCGTCAAATTTCATTCGATCACAAATTTCGCTCACGTTCGATTTTTTTTTGCATTCTTTTCTTTTCGTTTTTTTCAGCCTGCGGAATTCGTACGAATCGTAACACAGCTTGTCGCGAGAGATAACACGACCATCCTAGTTCGTTTTACTTCGAACGGTGTGCAAACGTGTGTACGTGCCCTATCGACGAAAATCAAAAATTTTGCAAATTTTCGTTCGTTAATTCGATCATCGAAAAAACATTCGGAAAAAAATTTGAATAAACAGAAATAACATAATTTGTCTCATGGATGTAGATTTTCGTGATAACTTTTTCCCGGTCACAAAGTTGTCAAAATTAATCGTAGCAGAATTTTCGGCTCCAATTTCTTTTGGAAGATTTTTTTTCCGCGTTCGTCATGTTCACGAATAAAGTTTTTCGGAGGTGACGACATTTTCTCGGAATAAATGTATGCTTGTTTTTTATCGGGTTTAAAATTGTCTTATCTCGTTATTAGTCGATGATTCGGAGCGTGCACGAGTCTCTCTACCTCCAATTGCCGATGAAGAAATTTCATCGATTACAATCGAACCGAATCACGTTTGACTGATTAAATTCTTAATAAGCAGATTTAAAAAATTTCAACAAAAAATGAATGTTTCAATCAGTTTTTCGTATAACTCCTCAAAATAAAGATCTACATTACATTTTGTTTATCAATTTTATTCATTGAAAATTGATCTT
Organism: Cremastinae sp. B BG-2022a; assembly: GCA_030522605.1. NCBI lineage: Eukaryota > Metazoa > Arthropoda > Insecta > Hymenoptera > Ichneumonidae > Cremastinae sp. B BG-2022a. The sequence goes on along the minus strand of JAPYYX010000345.1, from coordinate 17,882 downwards.
TTAATTAGTTTAAATCGATTTTCTTCGGAACTCGAATGTTCAATTCGTGTAAGTGTGTAAGTAATTCTCCCGGAGCGTTCGGTATTTTTTCTCTCCAATATTCGTAAAACAAGTCGAACCTTGTGTAATTTTTCTCTTCTGTTTTTACGAGTCATTATAAGGGGGCGAGAGCGTTAAGAGGACGCGCGAAAGCGCTTAACCTTTTCTGAAAAGGGTTTAGAGGAGAAACGGCGAGGGGATGCGAAAGAGAAGAACGAACGAAAAAAGAAGACCAAAGAGAAAAAAGGAGCGAATAATATACTTGAGAAATTGGTAAAAAAATGAAAAATGCGAGAATGCGCGAAAAAATTGGATTTGTATTAGTTATCAATGGGAAAAAAAGGAAAAAGGAGAATGAAATAGGGAAAACGAAAAAAATATCACGAGTTTTGCGTATAGACTCGTTTTTCTTGACAGGGGTAAAACTCGCCCTCCCTGGCCTCGCTCTTCTCTCTTTTGCCACCGACCTCAATTTACGAGTCGCTCCGTTCACGTGGAAGAACTCTCGTCAACTTATTCCCTCCCTTTCATCTTCCCCTCTCTCTTTCTCTCTCTATTTTTTCTTTCTTGTTTATCTCTCCTTCTCTCTCGTTCCCATCCGGAACACGGTCTCTTCCATTCGGCCTTGTCACGCCTCAACACGACACAATCAAAACCTTCCACTTGTTTCTCATCGGCTAAACACGCTTGTTTTTTAATTCCGACATGAAAATTTACTTCGATTCAGTTTTTTTTTACTTTAGTATCAATATTTTTGAAATTATTCAAAATATTTTCTTCTCTTGTAGATTTTTCTCTCCCTACGAACGTAATATTTTTTTCTCGAAATGGAATTAAAAAATTATTATTCGTGGAGTATTTTTTTCTCTGATAAGGTAGCGATTTATTTGAAAATTTCAGAAAAGTTTCTAACTTTAAATTAACAATAAAAATAGAATAATTTTTCAAATAATTTTTTGTATTTTTGCGTTAAGTTTTCTCTATTCCAATCTCGAAAAATTTTGTGATTGGTATTCTGGATTTATTCGCTTCGACTGTTACCGCAACGACGTTAACACACATGGTACTCTGTTAATTCGCAGATAAAGCGATATTTACAGAACGACATCATCCTTCTAATTATCCTTGCGTTCTCATGCTGACGTGTACATAGATCGTTTCGTGTTTGCACGATTGATAAATTATAATGCGATCATACAACATTGATTATTTATCGACGCTGATTGAGCGTACAATACTTGTCGTACCATTAAGTATTTGTTAAACAACGTATCGCCGATTCATTCTCTTTCGCAAATTTTTCAACAATCAAATTTTAATCTTAAAATATCGGAAAGAAAATTGAATTTTTTTACTACAAACGTCAAAAACGTTCATTATTTATGAATTTTATTTTATTATTTAATAGTAATTAAAATTAATTTTTTTTGTTTGAACTCTTCGAACAAAATTAAGTGAAAAAGTTAAACAAAACTCAATTTTGTTATAATAAATAATGTCTTCGTTTTTTATGGTTTTCGAGTTTTTGTCTTATTTTATATTCTCTTTTTCGTATCGTTTTTTAAATAAATTCGATTTCAACCTTCGGGATACTCGTAGGAAGGCGCATTTCTTTCGTACCACGCTCCTAGTGTAGTATACATGCTGTGAAAATTTGTACATACAGAGATGTGTACACGTGTACACGGAAATGTACACAGACTCTCGTGTCAATACACGAAATATTCATTCAAATGATCTAATTTTGAATAAAACTATTGCATGATACAAAATCAACATTTTGAGCATAAAACGAATTATTTTTTAGTAAATAATGGAAAATTTATTTAATAAAAAAAAACATGAAATCCTGAAATTAATTGCAAACGTGAAATACTCAAATAAAATTGTAGAAAAATGTACTGTAATTACGTATAAAAAATTATTTCAACCGCATGCGAAGCATGAACGTGAATTCGGAATTTTGCAATTAATTTTCACGTTATCGAAGCTGATCCAATTAAATAACGAATTGTCTTATTATTGAGGTTTATTTACCTCACGTGCAAAATAAAATATGAAAATATCGCTATACATAAATTTATGCGCTGAAACATTTTTAATGAAACAAATTTATCAGAAATAATGAAATTTATTTTATGAGAGTTCAAATGGATTTTTGAATGAATGTAAATGAAGAAATTTGCACATGTGTATATAGGGAGTTGTATCTCGTTTTTAGCGAGTACCAGAGTCGCGGTGTGTTGGGAGCAGGCAGTGGTGGGGGGCGGTGCGAGGCGTGGCGGGAGTATTGATCGTAGCTCGAGACGACGACGTCGACGACGTAGACGACGAGCACGACGACTTTGACTGCGATTTCCCCGCGTTTGCCCGGCAAGAAAGACGCATACGCGCCCGCACGGTTGCCGCCTGTACTAAACATGAATTACCCTCTCTTAATCAACACGAAATGTTAATCATTTTTTTTAAATATACAAAAAAAGAACGAAAAAAATATAAAAATTTTTTTTTCTCATTTGCTGACAAAAATTTTCTCATTTTTCATTTTTACATTCTTTGAGAGATAATGCTGTTTAATTTTTTTAAGGATCTATGGGCTGTACAATCTTTGACCAAGTCCATTTTTTATATTTAATTATTAAAATGTCGACGTTGTTTTTCTATTATGAAAATTAAAATTTTTTGAATGTTAATTGGAATGGTACTTCATATTTTTTCGCTGTTGTAAAGAATATAAAAAAATGACATTTCAAATCTAAAGGACCTTACAAAAGAAACTGAAGACAAATTCAGAGTGAATCGTTTTTAAATTCCGTCAAGAATTTTTATTTATTAAATACGTAGAAAAATAACGTGCTCAAAATTTAGTGAATTTTCATGATATTTTATAAAAGAGCCATACACCCTCAAGTTACACTCATAGTAGGTTGAGTCTGAAAAGATAAAAATGATGGATATCGAAAATGGAACGAGTTAAGTGTAATTTTCTGGTCAAATCGAGCGGAAGAGAGTAAATAAGTTTTCGATGAACGAAGAAAATTTCCTCTTCGATTTCGGAGCCACATTTTTATTTTCCTTCGCTTGCTCGCTCTTCTATAATATACACCTGGCAACTAAAGCCTCGCTCGGTTGTTCGCAGACTTGTTCTCTCAATTTGCTCGCAGACTGTAGACACAACAGCTGCTACTAGACGTTCCTAAAGTCGCGAGAATGTTTATATTCTCGATGTAATCGAAAACTAAAAAGTCTCTCATCGAAAGATTTTTGTAAAAGACTTTTGCTCGAAGGCGTTTTTTTTCTTTTTTCAAAGTTGAACACGGGGAATTTCGTAAATGAAACACAAATAGTGTAACAAGCGTGGCGGAACGGTAGCATATTGCGACCATCCAATTAGCGTTAACGCTTACGTACGAGACTTATGTTTCTATATCTAGAACTTGAAAACTAAACAAAAAGTTAGAAAATCGAAAAAGTCTCAAAATAGCTTGGGTTTCTCTTCATTCCCTAGAATCCAATTTAACTAGTTCAAAATTTAATTATATTTTTTGCAATTCACAGAAAATTCTATGCGATCAGAAAATCGATGCGTAATCCCAGGTCGTCCGTTCGAATTTACTTTATTCAAAAAGTTGAATAATTACAATTTTTAAAGGTCCTGATTTTTCAACTCATCTTATGCATTGGATGAAAAAGAGTTAATTTTAAACGAATATTTTTGTACGTAACCAAGTGGATTGCGCAAGAATTGTATTCATGCCTCAATTTCCGCGACAATTTCGCGGCTCTATTAAAATCAGTGGTAATTATACTTTACTGGCATTACTGAAAAATTACTCCAATTTTTTTTAACGTTTTTTATTGCTCCGAAACGATGTAAACAATAACATAACATCAAAGCAGGGGGAATTAAAGTGGATATAATTTCTAATGCTGATTTGACACATCTAAAATGAATTTCGAAAAATTCGTGAGGGAATGGATGAAATCAGTTTTTCGATTTCTCAATTACACCCTAAAATATTTTCAACTGTAAATTTACTTTTCTAATTAGAAAAACGAATCAAGCTTGAATCGATTCCATTTCATTATTTGGAAATTTTTTCGAGTTAAAACTCCGTAAATTGTTTAAAATCCCGGAACTTTCTTTTTCACAATTTTTTACAGGGAGTATTTGTCATTCTTTTCTTATTTTTTTCCCAAATACGTATTTCATCTCGTTAGAAATTGAAGGTTTCTCGTTCGGTAACTGTACTCGTTTCGCTTGGGTGCTCGGGACGACAAGAACGACGACGACAACGAAGACGAAGACGAGGAGGGTTACCATCCCTCGAAGATCCACTACTATAGAGCTTGTCGCTGCCAATTATTCGGGTAATTGCTTCGAGCAGCTTCACCGAGTCTCTCCCGATTCCCTTATTTTGCCTTCCACTAGACTCCTCACGTGTCGTTTTTTTTTTCTCTCTTTATATCTCCTTGCCTTTTTCCCCTTCGACGTTCTTCACATATGACCAACCTTAAAAAAACGAGAATTTTTCATCAGAAAATACGAAAAAATAACCTCGAGAAAGGTATCAACTTTTTTTCATGGAAGAGAATTTTTTTCGTCACGAAAAAACTTTGAATAGCAACATCCAGGAAAAAACAAGTGGAGATTTCGTTCTGGCATATTTTTCGGCTTCTCGAAAGGACGAAAACACGAAAAAAACATACAAGGGACAGGTTTGCCAGGTGATATTCGGATAGTTCGTGCGGGGAGGACGGGGTTGTTACGCGGATAAAAGGTTCGTGTACGCGAGGTGTAAAGCTATACGTGCTCCGCGCATGTAAACTCTCTTGTCCGCGATAGCGTGTTCCAGATTCGTTAGAAGCGTTTCCTGAGTTTGACCTATAGGCGAATCTATACACCGCGAGAGCAGTTACAGGGCTTCTACCAACTTTCAAAACTTTATCACTTCAGACGAAATTCTCCCGTTAGTTTATCAAAGCGATAGATGTCGGAAGAAAAAGACTGAGCCCGAGAGTACCGCGGAGAAGCGACTATAACTTGATTTAACTTGGCACAAATTCCATTTTCTTTCTCAAATTGCGAATATACGCTGCAATATCGAAACTGCAAGGAGATATATTTTATGAATAAGTAAATCAATTAAATTGAGAAGATTCTCGTAGTAAAATAAAGAAAATGAAACGAAGAATGAAAATTAAATTAAAATTCAAAATAATCAGAGTGAATCGAATTTTATAGAACTTCGATGATGTTAAATTACAATGATGTCACATTATACGTACGAATGAAGGAATTCCAAGAGTACAAGAGTAAAAGTTGATAAAACGATCAAAATATTAACTGGAGACTTACCGGAGTACTTTGTCATGGACTTTGGGGAATAAAGTTAAATTTTATCAAAATTATAAGAAACGAAGAGAGGGTAATTTGGTTGGGAGAGCTTAATGGTGCATAATATCGGGATTCTAAAAAGTTTACAGTGCAGGAGCCTTCGATGAGGGTTTATAGGAGGAAAAAGGGAGGGTGTAATTTGGTTATCGGGAAATCGAGACTTCTGGGCTCATCCCCGGGTTAATTGCATCTTCTCGGAATTAGAGACTCTCCCTCTCTCTCTCTCTCTCTCTTCGGCCCTCGCAAAAAATCTTTTGCTATAAAGAATAATTTCTTAATTTGTTAAGGTACGTGAAAAATCACTCGGAGAGCATAATCAGAACTAAATTAGGTCTGAAATTACTGAATTAACCGAAATTGTCCTCTTGAAGATTTCCTGGAGTATTGTATGTTATAAGTATCTTTATTATATCCAGATACTTGTTTGCTTGATTTTTATATTCATTCGCCCAAGATTCGTTCAGGGCATAATGAAATTATTCATTCATTCAAAAGAATCCATGTCATGACGGAGACCCATGCAAGTGCAGTTACCAACGCTACTAATATAATTTTTATCGACAAACTGTATTACGTATATAAATACTAAGGCTGCAAATTTATGTGAACAAGAGTCTGTAAGATTTACTTCAGAGAGAGGAAAGGTTACCCTGTGCAAACCGTATATGTTCAGGAACTAATCTTGGGTTTAATCAAGTTAGTACAGCAGATTTTGCACACATTTATAATAGCTAATGAAAAATTAGGTGCTCCTTAGGTACTGATTAGAGCTTCTTATAGAGAATTACGTGGTCATTAAGTATTCCCAGTATCGCATGATGAAATTTGCTCCTCTCGCTCGAAATCGACTGAGCAGACACGATCGAAAATTTTCCTGGAATCGTGATAAAATTATCATGAAAATCTGAATTTTAAGGGCTGATCACGTAAAAGATTTATTTTTGTTAAAAAAAGACTATTGAAAAAATTTATTGACCAAAAGCTTTTTACTCTCAGCAAAAAGTTCATGAAATTATTAAAAATTCCTGTATCATCCTCAGTTCTTGACTTTCTTGGAATGTCAGATTGCAAATTTTTTTTTACTTTATCTGTAAGTAATTTGTTCCGTTATTACAACATGTCCCACGAAAAATCTCTCAAAATAATTACTTTTTAAAGTTATTTTAAGAGATTTTTCTCCCTTGATTCTGAATTTGTTTCGTTTGTAAGTCCCTACGAGACACGAGTCATCTCTCTCACTTCGCGCTCACTTAATTAGAAGATCGCGACGCGACGAAGAACGAAACGGCTATAGGAGGAAGTCTCTCGCGACACCGAGTTAAATTCTCGACGATAGGAAAGCATAAATTCACAATACGCTCGTTTATTCTCAACCTTTTGCCTCAACGGGATTTTGAAAATCTCCAAAAGAGAAATTGTCCCTTGAGAATCGTGCAAAAAATAAAAATTAACGAAAGTGAAAATTCAATAGAGGAAGAAGAAATCTTTTACTATATTTCTGTCGCGTTATTTTTTTTGTTACTCTAGATCAATGAAACGAAAATACTCGAAGAACGCATGGATTTGCAGAAAATAAAGATGATAAGCACACTCCACCGCTGTCAGTCCGGATGGAAAGACAGAACCTCTGTGCGGTGGTTGACAGTTCAATTTTAGATTGGCGCCTGGTGGATGCATCTCGGGACAGCGAATTTCTCCGATATTCCCGGCTCTTTTTTTATTTTTCGTTACATATGCAACAATTGACTCGTTCACAGATAAAATAATATCTATACATATACAACAGTTTGAGTTTCCATATTTCGCTCATTCGAATGAAATTTTTTATACAAAACAGAAGTACCGAATGATGGATAAAAAAGCATTTTTATAAGAATGGACTTAAAAAAGGGTTGTAGTGGAATTTCAGTTAAAAATTTCCCCGATCAAATTAAAAACGTATTCTCATTCTTTCTCTATTTTTGTTGATGTTTATCTATGACAAATTATTTTTAAAGTATTTCTGTTATTACAATTTTTCCACCGGTATCATATTTGCTCATAGTTATTTACTGGGTCGTTCTCTTTTTGATGGATTCCTTTTTTTTTTGTTTTTTTGACTTACGTTCGCAGTGTATAGATTCATGTCGGATGCGGCGCCGAAGTATTCAGCGGTGGATTCAGCATTTCGTTTACACTTTCTGCGTCCATAGCGATGCGGTAACATGGCATACGTTTCATCTTCCTCTCTCTCGCTCACGTTTTCAAGATGATTTTACGACAGCTGCGAGTCGCGAATAATTTACGAGTTTTCCAACGATTTATCATGAGACTCCCCCACGCGCGTTTACAACGGTTATACAGTTTGTACGAGCGTTATACAGTTATATAGATGTGTCTTCTCGCGTCGTCGGTACACGTCGGAAATCCCAGCACTCTTTTCTCCCTCCCTTATCCCTTTCTTATTTATTTTTTATTCCTCAGGTGAGACTTCACACCTGAGCTGCATTCTCATTTTTTTCTTCTCCTTTTCTCCATTCATCTCCGTTTTTCGCTCCATACGTGATGTGCTTTTTTTTTCTTTTACGATTCAACAACTTTTCCTTCACTTTTTTTTTCCGCGGAGTAGCAATGGGGACGTAGGATCGAACGTGCTGTGAAAAATACCGCTATCGCTTGAAAGCCGTTTTTGCTTAAAAGGCCCTCTTTCGAGACATTCAGAAGAGATTTTTTCCATTTTATGCTCTTCAGGATTTCCGTGCCTGCTTTCAGTTTTAAGGTGGTGCATTCGCGACAGTCAAGTTTAAAAGTTTTCCTTCTTGTAGATGCATTAAAGGTACAAAGTAACCGGCGTCTATAAATTTTGTGAGGTAGATTCATATGAAATGCTATCAAAGGAATTTTTTATCTATACCAGTAAATATTGATCCATACAATAATGTATAATATTATAACGAAGTGATATGTTTAGAAGTTTCGATATAGGGAGTATGCTCCGAAACTATTCGTGCGAAAGTCGAATCGCTTTTTCAATTTCAGTTTTCAGTGTTCAAAGCGCGCGCTTCTAAAAAGGAAATGAAACCGCACAGAGTTGGTAAAGAATGCAGGTAATATGAAGACAGTATAAGAATGTATTTTTATAGAGAATGATGAGAGACAAAAAAGAGGTTGTGAGATCGTCCCGAGCAAGACGACACCAAGGGCAAGAAAAAATGTTATGTAACGAGCAAATGTCGACACGAGGCTTTTCATTTTATTTCTCAAACGCGTACAGTATAGAAAGGTAAATTTTTCACAGAGATATATGTTAATGTATGTAATGTTTTGAGATATTTAACTACTGAGAATTGCAATATTTTCTTATGGGAAGGTAACAAAAGATTTGTTAAAGTTAATATTCCAATTTTTACATAGTACACCTTTCATATTTTCGTACTTTATTGAAACGGATAATAATGGGTCGATGGCTTTTTTGTAATATAATAGGAATTTGGTACTGGACAATATTTGTGAGACAGGATTTTAAGGAAAACTGAGCGACCTCAGTAGGTCGTTGATACTCGATCTGTTTACATCTAAAGTTCTCTAATAGCTTTGTTGTCATCATCGGTCTGAGAAGAATATACATAATGGAAGATGTTTTTGTATAGAAGAGTCACATAGTGTGACATGGGCTATACCGAGATACTAATACTAAGTGGCATGGTCTATACTGTTAGGTATTATTCTTTATTTATCAATGATAGTCAGACGCTATGTCGAGAGACATGGAAAAGAATACTTTGAAGGACAGATGAAGTTCCTTAAGGAGTTGCCGGTTGCTCCGAGTTCGACGAAATTATCCGAACTGATAAAAACTACGAAAATATAACAACAAATGCACAAATATTATAATCTTCAAAAAAAGCTTGTTCAATTTCTTTCACTTTTGTTTTCAACAGAGTGTCTAGAAAGTAATTACACATATACGTCAAAGATAATTATTTTTCAAGCTCGAGGGACGTTAATATACTAAGTGGCATGATCTATACTGTGAGGTAGTATTCTTGATTTATCAATGATAGTCAGACGCGATATCAGACATGTAAAAGAATACTTTGAAGGACAGATGAAGTTCCTTAAGGAGTTGCCGGCTGCTCCGAGTTCGACAAAATTATTCGAACTGATCAAAACTAGGAAAAGATAACAATAAATATAGAAATTATAATCTCTTAAAAAAGCTTGTTCAATTTTTTTCCACTTTCGTTTTGAACAGAGTGTCTAGAAAGTAATAACACATATACATCAAAGATAATCATTTTTCAAGCTCGAGGGACGTTTTGGTAGCTGGCCTCTCATCGTTGGATGGGAAAAGGGGCGAGATTTGGCGTTTATGAAAGTGGAGGTGAGGAAAGGACCCGGAATATGGCCTCTTACCCGCCCCAGCAAGCGCAAGCGCCACGAAATAGGATTTAACGGAAGGACGCCCGTATATCGCGAAATGTCGTTCTCGCGTTACACGCGGATACTGCCGGGCTCGTTTATTGCGGAAAAAGTGTATGCACGAGCGATGAGAGAACGCCGGCAGAAAATGATATACGTATTTCACAGCTTCTTCAATCTACGTTTTTTCCCCCAAATTTTTTTTTCTTCACGCTTTTTCTAATTTCGTAATCTTTCGGGAAAAACTATTATTTATTAGCCATGCTTTTTGTCTATCTATTAAGTTGTAATTTAGGAATATTTTAGTTGATTTTGTTTGTTTTCCAAAACTCACATTTTTCGAAAATAATTTATATTTGTATTTTTTAACATATAAGTTCGAAATATTCTTTAAGATGAGAAATTGATGTGGTTTTCTACGAAATTTATAGAGGAGAGAATTTTGATTATTTGCACTCTTATTTTTTCCTTGGTTTTATTTTTCTCTGTTTCTTTTTTCATGTCTCACACACACATACTTCTTAATTGTCCTTTTTATCTGTAGGAAATTAAAATTTTAGTTAGGATTGGTTTGCCGTGTCACGTCTCGATTTTATCTATGATCCCCACTTACTCTTTCGAAGAACGTGCGAGGAAAACTTTACTTTTAATTGTTGATAAAAATATTATAAAGTTCAATTTCACAGATAAAATGAACAATATTAAAAATCTGCCAAATGGCCGATAATTGAGATAATTTATTAAAATCCAGTTTATAAAAGTGATTTTGTAATTTTGTCAGTGTGCAAATTTTAGAGACGATCGGAATTTCTGTATTTCCGGTTACACGAGACCGAACCACGATTCATGCGAACCATTCGAATTTTAATGACTTGCGGTTTTCGGATCATGGAATCGTGCAATGATTACAATTTTAAATATTCGCTGGAATGAATTTTTTCCAACAAAAAACTGACAAACAATTGATTTCCACAATTAGACCCTATTTTTTTGTTCTTTCATTTTTCCTTTGATTTTCTCTCTTTACTCGCGCTTTTGTTCGTTCGTTCGTAGACTTTTGTTAGACTCTCCTTTTCATTGGGTTCCCAAGCTTCCGGTTGCCTTCGTTTCTCCTCGTCGATGACGCCAACGCTATTTATCTTGCTCCCTCAAATCTTTATACAAAATTCCTCCCCCGCGTGTGTACGCAACTTGAAAAATCAATATGATGTCGCCTTGGCGACTTTCACTGGCACACCTTGTGCACAGGAAATTAAATGAAGCTCTCCTTTCCGTCCGGCCTGAAACCGTTCCCGACCTTCGTCACTTTAAGGCCTCCACACGTCCAAGATTCTCACTTCCTCTTCTCACTGACTTTCCCTATCTCTATGTCTTCCCTCTTATCGTAAATTGCGTTAAAACCGTCAGGAATTTCCCATTTTCGAGATATTCAAATAACAATTCAAAATATTGGAAACTATCATCTTTTATGAAAAATGCAGTTTTTTACACCAATTCGAAAATTCAATTCACCGAAGCACGCGAAGCACAGATAATCAGATTTCAATTGCAATTTGTTCCCAATATTGATTCTCTCTTAATCAGTTCTCATTTCTGAAAAAAAAGTCTTTCCAAGGTTGCGATTAATTAAGAGAATAAAGATAAGAGGCGACGAGTGGAGAAAAAATCTCGCTCTCGTTTCGTTGATAGGACATTTGAGAATTCAATTGAGCCAACTGCTGAAGAGAATACAAAGGGACCCTGTGTATATTCATCATTAAAATTTCACGAGAAATAGTATCAGGCTTTTCCTCCTCTTCGAAGCAGCGACCGTGAAAGAAAATATTAATGTTTCAGGTACAATCACTTTTTACTAAGAACAAGATTTTTTTTTCAAGATAACCTTTCTATATATAGGGATAACAAGACTCGTGTTTAACAACCCCATTAATTCCTCGAATGATTGTTTCTCCAAAAATTTGTACGCGAGAAAGTATGTTTGCAAACAAAAAGAAACGATAAAGAGAATCAGCATGAGGGGATTTAAAAAAATGAAGAATATTAATGTAACGCGCGTTATAACGAGGAGAAAAAATAGCGAGACGCGTTTCATCAGGCTCGTGGCGGAAAATTAAAAAATTTGAAGGACCCGGTTGAGTGGGAACACGTGGCTCTTGGCCACACAATACGCAGACATTTTGCAGAATATTTCCAGGTCGAGTACCTCGTTTTTTCTTCCTCGTCCCCCTTTTTTTCTCGCTTTTAATTTAATATCAAGTTTCCTCCTCAAGAAAGAAAAATAAAAGACTCTTCCCAGACGAACAAAGGACAAAATCTTCCAGACAAGATTCTTTTTTTCGACGAGAGATTATTTTTTCGAGAAGAATGAGATAAGAATAAGAAGCAGAAGGAACAATAAAATGTCGGCTGGAATTTCCGGGAGTGGGCAAGATTTTGCGTGTAAAAGGAAATAAACAAGGGATCGAGAAATGAAAGAAAACGCTTGTGTCGAAATTCCCCACAATGGAAACCGCGGAAAAATAACCCCTGTTTCGAAATCATCTTCGACCCCTCGTCGACTATTGTGCTCTTGAGGACTCGCTCGCAAACACAAAAGGAACACGAAGTCGTTTCATTTTATTAAAAGTTATGCCTTTATGATTCCAAGGTTAAGATTCCTCGTGAGCATGAAGTTGTAAAGAAAATACACGTCTCGTTTTCCCCTTCTGGCTCACATCACTCCCCTCTCGCCCGATCCCTTTTATATTTGTCCCCCATTTGTCTCTCGTTTCGCGATTTATATATACATGTGTGTCTCTAGCTGTGCCACCCCCGACACACATTCGCAGTTTTATCCGAGATAAAGATATTACACGCGCACTTGTACATCCTCGCGCTCTCGCCTCTATTTTACGAAGTTTTTGATGAAAAACAAAAAAAATGAGTCGAGAGCCAGAATACTGATGAAGACGATCGTCGTTAGCGAAGAAAAAAGGGCGGCATTGACTTTTTTTCATCCACTCCAGCTTTTTTTCTTTCGTTTTTTTATGTTGAAACTTCGACTCATCCTTACAAGAATTGTAGTTCCACAGCTCTTTATTTCTTCTCGTTTTTGAACATTTTTCTTTCTCATAGAATTCAACTTTTATTTTTCCTTTATTGAATTACTTATCTGATGAAAAGATGAAAAAATTCCATTTCTTATCGTTTGAAAAATGTCTTTCATTTATAATTTTTTTACAATGAAACAGAAAACAATTTTATCATTTTTATATTTTTTTTCGTTTCAGGAATTGTGCTGATCTGTAGTGTTGCTTGTGCCGTATCGTTAATATACATGCAAATCGACGAAAATGCGAATCGTCAGAAAAATCTTCAGAACATCCTGAATCGGTAAGTTTTTCGTACTCTACCTATTAATAAAATTTTTGAAAATCTAAATATTTGAATTGTTGAAATTTCAAGCATAGAACTCCAGAGTATTTGAAATAGGAAAAATGTAAATTTCAGTTGGTAAAGGAATCGCTTGTATAATTGCGATTCGAAGCTTTGCGAAATAATTTTTTTCTACTATTTTTTTCAACTTTTTTCGTATAAGTTTGACGTGCTTTACTCTTTGAAAAAGTTATAGATACGGGTACGTGGCGTACTCGTCACTCGAGTGTACAGGCCCTTTTTTAATTATTTTCTCTTTCCATCTTCGTAACTCGCTCGTTTCATGAAGTACGTATTCATCGACTATATGGAAATGTAGAGTACAGAAGCCTTAATTAATTGGTGTTTTATTTTCTTTTCGGAAAGTTCGACACTGGGAGGTTTTTATCCCACTCATTTTCATTTCTCGTATGTCCAAGTGTGCAGAAATTTTTTTTAACTCCTTTGTTTCTAAGTACTTTTATTTAATTTATGTTACAATTGTCTATATTTGTAACTCCAAAACTTTTCATTGTAATTTATTTATCAGCGTTTTTTCTTTTGGCGAAAACGAATTTGTACCCATGATTACAAACGCAATTCTACAGAAAGAAAGAGATGACTTTGTGTGGATAATTTTTGAGTGGCGGAATTCTGCAATTATAATGCGGAAAAGTCGCGATTGTGAAGAAAGCCGAGAAAAAGTGTGAGAGAAGAAATAAGAAGAACTCTCGTCGCGCTTGTTGATTATTATTGAGCTTTTTTCCTCGACATGCTCAAAAGCGTTCGCTTATTTCCGCACTTTTTCGCTTCCTTTTCTGTCCCTCGAAGTTCCTCCAGGATTTTAGATACGCTGCACGGAAGGGAAGGAAAGCGTTATACATATAGAAGCGCGCATTTTTATTCTCGTGTATACGCGTACAAGAAAATAATATAGGCGAAAACTCATCGGGAGGAAGGACTGCGTGGGAGGAGAGGGTGGAAAAGATATAACGGGCGGTGGAGGGTTCTGAGGCGCAAGCGCAATGGCCCGGCCACGAAAGTCCATAACGTAGGGGTTGGAGCTCCAGTTTTCGGGGAAAGCGATGGAGAAAGGGAGAAAGAGAGAGAGAAAGTTGAGTGTCGGAGGATGGTTATGGATTTTCGGCGTCCCGACGATAGAAAGAGAAAAAATCCTTCTCTCACTTTCTCGGAGAAAAAAAAGCTTCATGAACCAACGAAGGGTCCTTTTTCTTCATTTCCTTTTGCCCTTTTTTCCTGCTATGATTCCCTTTTTCCTCCTGAACTCTAGGCTTTGTATCAAAAACCGACATATAAATCGTGCCCTTTCATCCGCACCTACACAATATATGTTTTCTCATGAACCCTTCGGTTGATGAAAACAAAAACAGTATCGAATGATGTCAAGGAGAGAAAATTAATTCCCAAAAACAAACTAAACTTTTTTTTTACACTTTTTTTTGTATCCACGTTTTTCATTAGATCAGACGAAAAAAATTTCGTGTCCAGGCTTAGCGTGAAGTATAATTGGATCGAATCTCTTCGCCTCGCAAACCGATCGATTTTTGCACGTATATGCTCTTTGCACATGTAGATATCGTATTGAAGCGCCGAGAGCTTAGAAGCTGACCTTGACTCTATTCGCATTGAGAGAAGTACGCCGGGAGCGCTCGGATTTTTTGTCGTGACTCTCTCAGTGAAAGTGTACCCAAAAAAGCTTTTGAATGTTTATTTATCTATCATATATGTCAAAAAATCAATAATTTGTCATTTTCTTCAATCGAAGTTCTTATTTCATAAAAATATTTAGATGTGGAAGAAGATCAATTTTTTATTTCAAATCCGCTCACATTGAACGTGATAAATTTGTCGAACTTTCTTTTCCCAATAAGCTAAAAATTACCGGGAAATTTTCGAATTAAATATGATCTTATTAATACCGATATATTCTTATATAATTTGAATGAATATATGTATAGAAAATAAAGGTTCACACTTGTGAAAGCAAAATTTCGATTCTTGTGAGATTTGGTGAGATTTCGATTCTTCATGAGTCTGATGTCTTGTGCAGTCTTGTACACTCTACATATGTATTTGTATACATTTACAGCACGAGCGTGTGCGTATAACTAATTAAAAAGATAATAAGTACAATTATATTTATTCTCCGTTAAAAAGTCTTTACTTCAAGCAAAGGCTACGGATTTGTGAGCGTTTTAAAAGTCATAAAAACTAGATCTCGGGACGATAGGAAAGGCATTGTGGTACGTCGGGATATATGAAAACAGGATGCTAAGGATCATCTCCGGGCCTCGTGCGGTTTCGATCTGCCGCTGCCGCTCGTAAACAGCCGGAAGGCAAAAACTCTTCTCCGCGTCGCCCTTCGAGCGACTCGTTCGATCTTCGTACACAACTTACAAACACTCATAAAAATTTAGCGCATGAAAAAGTTCATTAATCCGAAACTCTGTGACGTTCTAGACTCTGTCAATTTGAATTTACTAGTTACTCATTACTCAGTATAAAATTGTTTATTGTCAGCCTTCAATGGAAAAACGTGTTAATACAAATATGAATAAAAAATTTTTTTATCAAATAATTCCGTTCATTTTTATTTTTCGACATGTAATTTTCGTTTTTGGAGATTTTAAAATTTCTTAATTTGTTTTCGCGATTATTATAATTAAGGGACTCGGAATAAGATGTTCCCTTCTTACTTCTCTCGCAGCGGGCGTCACTTCGGGTTGTAAACAATTGTGTCGGCATTCGGCTGAGCAGTCGTCGAGTCGAGAGTTATTTCAGTGGGCGAGTGTCGAGTAAAGTTATTCGAGTTCATTAGCGACGAAGCTGGGAGAGGAAACGCTCTTGGCTTTCTGTCCCTTTCCCTCTCTATTTCTTACCCCAACCGACGTCGGGTCGCTTCACTCGAGGGAAAGCGAGAGCTTAATATTTCGCGGCTAAAGGATCTCAGTAGTCAAAGTCGGCGTGCGATCAGACTGGGACGGCCTACTCTCATCGTTTTTCAACCGTCTTCATTTCGCTCTCTCTTGTTCATAATTTTCATTTCTTATACATGCAAAATTAACATTATCTAATTTAACATTTGTTTTTACATTACGTATGATGTATCAGAATAAACTGATGCATTCCAAATCAAAAAGCTTAGGCAAATTTTATAGGTTAAAATTTTTCTTACATTTCTTTTACTTAAAATATAACGAACTGGATCAGAAATAAAAAATTTTTATTGAAATTTTTTTTACGGGTGGATTCCTGTTCAGAAGTACATTCAACATTTTTCGGGTTAACGACATAAAGAAAGGAATGGAATGATAACAAAAAGTGCGCGAGGATAAGAGAGACGAAAGAGGAAGAGAATAAAAAAGAGAGAAACGAGCGCAAAAAACTAAATTGCGGAGCTCTGGGGTCAAAGCGCGCTCTTTTCATATCTGTAAAGTGGTTACAGGATGATGCCCATGTGGATAATTTTGTGTGTGCCGTGTGCCAGCCTGTTTTGCTTGGCTGCGGTACTCTGCGGCACTCTCTGTCCCACCGCCATCTTGCTTTATCGATTTCACGAACTCCCTCCCCCTCGCACTCTGTCTCTCTCTTTCTTTCCTGCCCTTATGCCTCGTTTTATTTTTCTATTTTTCATTTATCCTTTTTTCTCCTACTTTCGTTGTTTTTTTTCCGTGTCTCGTTTTTTCGTCCAATCGCCAAATTGTCATTGTTAGCAGCTCGGAACTTTAATGCGGTCCACTGCAATTTCCAGCCTTATCGGCATCGCTTTTTTCGGCCTCGATATTTTTTACTTCTATTTCCGAACTTTTTTCGAACACTCGGTACAGGAAAAGATTCTGGCAAAAAGAATTAACGGAATTTCGAGAGGACAATCCATTTTGTACTCTTCAAAAAAAAAAATTTCTACTGCAGAAGCGAACTCGGAAAAGAAATTTGTAAAAAATTATAACAAATGAAAAAATTCAACTCAAATATAAGCACGTGGTAAATAATTGGAAGTCGGAAGTGGCGAGTTTGAAATTTTTAGATGCCAATGTTTCGCAGTTCCTGGCGAAAATGAAATTCGCGAATCGGGGCGTTGTGAATATTTCATGGTCGCGTATTTTCCACGGAATGACTGTTCCGAATTCAGGTGGCGTTTCGCACCGCGGTTATTGACGATTATTATGATTCGCGAATGAAGAGGAAACCCGGAAACTCGAATAAGAAGCTAGACGCGAAAAGGGATTCCAAAGGGAAAATTGACGGACCGTGTAGTATACATATACACGGAGAGAGGGGACTGAGCTCTCCGGCAACTTTGATGATGGTACACGATCCTGGAGGCTTTGGCTTAGTTTAGAAACGAGCGAGTACCCGGCTGTTTATTAATTAATGAAGCTGCCGGACCGGCATGACTCGAATCTAAAACGAGACGTACGAGGGCGGAAACCGCCGCGAGAGGGAGGATTGATGAGGAAAAAGGACGGGAAAAGTTTCTGCAAACTCGAGTACAGGATTCGAACTAGCCTCATCCTGGGAAAGATCCGAGAGCCCATACGGAAAAAAACTATAGTCGAAAATATGTGTTGAAAATGCAATTGAAAATATATCCGAAATTATAGTTTTTTTTATAGTCAAAACTGTACCA